>OX451407.1:6307759-6548410 GCA_949629135.1 Eremobia ochroleuca
ACAACGGGCCAAGAAATACAGATTGCTGCCTTAGGGACGGGAAATTATTGGCGTAATGGCTTAATCAAACAATTAAGAAAACATTTAGAACACTTTGATTACATGCCTAATAATATTTCATTGAATATTAATATCGATGGTTTGCCACTTTACAAGAGCTCCAGAAAACAATTTTGGCCAATATTGTGTAGTATTTTTGAAGTGCCATGCTTACCTCCACTGGTAATAGGTAAGTATATGAATACATATTCATTTAAATTGCGTTATTTTCATGCCGACTAACAAAAAACACTTCATTTATTTTTAGGTATATACGCGGGAGATAGCAAGCCACACAATCTAATTTAAAAGGCTTTTTGGATCCTTTTGTAATGGAGTCAAACGATTTTACAAGTTCATGTGGTTTAAACGTGACCTTTAAATCAACAGGACTTGAAACAACGGTTCCCGTAAAAGTCAGAGCTTTCATTTGTGACTCCCCAGCTCGAGCACTAATCAAAGGAGTTGTCAATTTTAACGGCAAGCACGGATGTCTGAAATGTACGGTTGTAGGTGAATATTCACAGGTGTCTCGCACTGTTACGTTTCTAAACTATGATTGTCCTAAAAGAAATGACAAGGATTTTCGATCAAAAAATTACGAGGAGCACCATAAGCTACATTCCCCTCTTTTAAAACTTAATAATAAAAAGCTTCTTTGAATCAGAACATCAATCAGAGCATATGCATTATTGGTTCCTCTATTTTTGCCTTTACTGCATAAAACATCTATTTTGTTATTGAGCTCTGCTCTAAAATCAGGATCTCTTAACATAAATTCTAAATCTTGTAGCTCCTTTAAGTTACTAACAGGCTTAATGGCAGGTATATTTTCATGTTTTGTTTGCTTACAAGAGGCTTTTATAAATTCTTCATATTGTGTACTAGTTTGCGTAAGTTTAAATAGTATTATTTTGGTTTTCAAAAATGTATCGATGTCTTGCTTCATACCATCAAGTTTTTGCAAGACTAAAGACATCGCATCATCTAAACCAATCACATTAGTATAATTTGTATCCGGTGCGGGTGGTACAATACAATTTTTTGCCATAAAAACCTGGGCTGCCGAATGTATACTACCTATTTTAGTAGGCTCTTCAGTAAACACATCAATATTTTCCGCCGTAATTATCTGGGATTCTTGGTTCATGTTTTCGGTTACAGTATGATTTTGACTAGGAGGAATTGTAATGACACTATTTATGATAACTGACTGAAGAGGAAAGGGAGGAGGAACATTCAAGAGAATCGTGTTTTCTTTGTTTATGATTTGTGACTGATGCTCCTGAAATTATAATAAACCTTAATTTAATTAAAGTACAAATAACTAATGATAGGCAAATATCACAGGTTCTCCTTTCCCCGCGGCTACTTGAACAGCTACTACCGCGGGGATAATTATGGAATTTCAATGTAGTTATTTCGCCAGTGGCACAGTGTCTTGCTTAGAAAATTTAAGTTTTGTCCAATCTTCCCAAGGAAGATAGGAACCGACGTATGTTCGGTGATTTGTAGAACAGATGTCAAGATAGTTTTAACCTCTGCACCACACGGAAGCCACTTGTATCAACAAAAGGTGTCAGTCACACGAAATAAGTCCAAGTCTTCTATCACTGTATACCAACAAAGACGTAAAATGCACAAATCACTATCAAAAAAGTACTTTGATCAACTAGAAATACTTAGAATTCTCTGGACGGAAATTTCTTGATTGTATCGGCGTAACTAAGGAATAAATTGTCAGTAACGTCGACTTCCTTCTTATTTTTATTAGAATTTATAAACTGTATCACTCTCCCTACATCATCATCACTTCCTGGATGTCCTCTTGATCGTTTAGCCTTTCGAGGTGAAATGCTTGATGATGACGGGGGTGCCTGTGATGATGACGGGGTGGCTTGCGATGTTGATGAGGTAGCTTGCATTGTTGGCTGGGAAATCTGCGATGGAGGTGAGGGGACCGGTGATTGGAAAGTTATACTATCGTATCCAGGAGTATGATCAGGTGGTTGACTTTGAGGCGAAGATGGTGATGTTGGTGCTATTT
The DNA here is from genome assembly GCA_949629135.1 of Eremobia ochroleuca. Lineage (NCBI taxonomy): Eukaryota > Metazoa > Arthropoda > Insecta > Lepidoptera > Noctuidae > Eremobia > Eremobia ochroleuca. The sequence goes on from OX451407.1 coordinate 6,309,846, forward strand.
CAACAGGAACGTTTGAATGGGATTCTCGAGGCGCATTGAAATGGTCCAAGAATGCCAGTTGTGGTGTAATTTACGTTTCTACGGCTAGAACCAGTTGTTCCTTTGAGCTGTTTTTTATATTTAGTGTAGCCGTCTCTGATTGTCTTCCATTTGGGTTTTACTGCTTCACCTGCGGTAATGATAAAAATTACAAGAATAGAATATAATCAAACTTTAAAATAAATAATTAAAAATAAAGAATTATACTATTTTATTTAATGAATATATTTGTATTGCATTGTATTATAACATAACAAATTTTCCTCATAAATAATAACCTTATTTCTTTGTTTAAGGTATTTAACCACCGGTGATTCTTATCAAACCATTGCATTTTCTTTTCGGGTTGGACATAGTACAGTCAGCAATATTGTGAAGAATGTCTGCGTAGAAACATGGATTTTATTGCAACCAACGTATATGCCAGCACCATCAGAGGAAACATGGAGGCAATCAGAAGTTGGATACAGAGAATTATGGAATTTTCCCAACTGCGTGGGCAGTATAGATGGGAAGCACATTGCTATTAAATGTCCTCCAAATAGCGGAACACATTACTACTGCTACAAAAATTACTTCTCTATCGTTTTGTTAGCAATCGTAGATCCATTTTATAAATTTATTACTGTGGATATCGGTAGCTATGGTCGAATGAGTGATAGCGGAATATTCGAAAACTCAAATTTTTATCAAGCGTACTTAGATGGAAAATTACTACTACCGCCAAAACCTCTCCCAGGAGATGAAGATCCCACACCACATGTTTTGATAGATGAGGGGTTTGCTTTGAAAGAATATCTTATGCGACCTTTTCCTAGAGCAGCCGTTGTACATGACAACAGAAAAAAAACTTTTAACTATCGACTTTGTCGAGCTAGACGAGTTGTTGAGAACAGTTTTGGAATTTTGGCACAGAAGTACAGAAGTTTCAATAGACACATAGAAACCAATGTTGAAACCGCAATACATATTGTAAAAGCCGCCTGTTGCTTACATAATTTCATCAGAGTGAAAGGAGAAACATTTTTTTATTGATCTAAAGGAAATACAGAGTAATCCAAGGGCATTCACTCCAGTAAGACCCACAAATCAAAGATCTCCAAACGCAGCTTTCGATGTGAGGGAAAAGTTTGTCACCATATAATAACTGTCACTTACCGCTTTGATTCAACTCTCTTCCTATAGATTCCCAAAGTTCATTTTTAAGAACAGTGTTTTTATACTGCCTATGGCCCAAATCGTACAAACATACGTGAGCACGAACACATTCGACTAATTTTTCGACATCCATTTTTGTAAAACAATACAAAATCACATTCAAGCTCCGTTCCGTCCGACGCGACGTGCTCACGCCCCGCCGGTAGTGTGACTACTACGTACGTAAACCAAAAAACACAAAGCGTCGGCGTCCTGAGGGCGCTGCGCTCGCGTCCCGCCGCTTCTGACTTGTATTCCCGCTCGGCGCGGCGGCGGCGTGGCGCGACGGTTACCGTCGCGTCGAGCGGGACGGCTCTGTGTTGCGTCGTCCGTAATATCTAGTACATTACAACTGCTCAGTGTCGCGTCGCCGTCCCGTCTCGCCGCGCCGCGACCGCTGTGTGCAGAGACCTTTATTTGTTATAGGATCATCATCATGTTTATTTCATCTTTTATTATCATCATTATGAATCGATCATCTTTTCGGGTTGGTCCTGCTTCGCCATTATAAAATAAACAAGAGATAAAAGAAAACAAGAAATGTTTTTTTAAGTGTATTAAAAAGAACTTATACTAGTTACATTCCTTCAGACGTCAATAATTACTGAATCCAAAAACTCTGCGGGTCTATGTATAAATTCTAGGCGACGAGCAAAACCCAAGAACCACACTATAACCATTATGTGGTCGCAGCAACCTAACGTGCGCTTACCGGCTTTGCAAGAGCAATAATAATAATTAATAGCGTCTAGTCCCGTTTCGTTGGTATTAACTACTAAATGGGAATAATAATTATGTCCGTGTTCGTGCATATCTGGATTGTATTTTCCCTCTTAAAAGCCATAAATCGTTTCCGTGAATCCCTGCCTCGTTCAAATCTTCTATTAGTTGTCCATTATCTTGAAACACCTGTATGTTATAAACTCCGTTTCTGATGTGCTCGCTGTAGTAGCTTTTAGCAAGCTTCAGCTGGTATGTTCCTAGAGCAAAAGTTACTAGTTGCTCCTCTGTCAACGTTGGGAAAGATTGTAACTCTGGCAGATCAGCGTTTATATTTTGAAAAGCCAATTGCTGTCTGCGGCCGAAAGGATTTAAAGCATGTCTTTCTACGTATTCTGCCAAAACGTTCTTGGGACATGGAATCCGTTTATTAACGCTGCACCAATTCGGAAATCTTGAAACATATGCGGCATAGCGCTGTGGAAATATTCATACCTAAATAATCTGTAGTCTCTCTTGAAGCGGCCGTTAACCACTTCAACCACCCAACGGCTCATGGTCACCATTCTTGAGTCGTTAGCTTGCGACGTCGTTAACTGACTTTCTCCCCTGTTCAACGTCTCTGTCATAAAGGCTTCATATCCGAATGCTTAAAGATCCGGAACAACATCCCTAAATCCTCTGTCCAGTATGAACTTGTCCCCATGATCAAAAAAACAATGGAATGGGTGTTCTTCATTATTTATAAGTGTGTATTTGCTAGCATCATGATTGAAAGATCTTGGTCAAGGATGGAAACATATTCACGATGCACAATCGTATCGCGTGCAACCATATCGGCTTGGAGTATGGCTATCCCGGCGCGCCAAGCATCGTTATTAGCGTTATTTTTCAGAAAGAAGCGGCACCAGTCAGTGCTCGTGTTTCTGCTCTTCTCCTTCTCGTATATGCGCGCCACAGTATCTTGTGGACCCAAGTTGAGCGGGAATTCGATCCTGTCACGTTTCGCTCCTCTTGTTGGGAGCCGCTTCAGGGGAGTTAGCGTCCCATAGTTTGACTCCAGGAAATGTTTTATCTCCTCACCTACGTGTTCTCGGATGATGCATTCCGAAAGGATATCATGTACGATTTGCGAGTGTGAGTTCGGCTCGGCCCCCGTAAGTATGCTAAATACACGCTCGCCGGCGAGCGTACCTATACTCCATTCATCTACACTGTGCCATAAATTTGGAGTCGAACGTTCTAAGCTTCTGCTCTCTATCGTTGCTCTTTTAAGAAAGTTCAGCAGCCCAGACTCTGCTGGCGACGTTCGGCCGCAGAGCCTCTTCCGTGATATGAAACTAGCATTCACTCTGCTGAAATTTCTTAAGATTTTCTGTAGAAACATTCCGAAAGAGATATTCCCCCTGTTAGACTCAACCATCATCCTAGCAGCGTGACCCGATGGGGATATAACTCTTTGACTAAGCGAGAAAGGGAGCGGAAACTTCGCAAACACACATCCCTTTTCTTCCGCCCCCTTTTTCCTTTCTATGTCATATTGCCCTATTAATCCTCTTGAATGTAAGTGGAACTCGGTTTTCTTAATCATATAAGTCTCTGAAGTTAAAGTTCATCTTTATAGAGATCTAATACCAATTCATCTGTAACGAAGTAGAGATGCGATACTTTCGCTTTGATTAACAGGCGAGTATAGAAGAAAGTGCAATCCATCATTCTGAGTAGTTCTCCTTCGGGGAATGTGTGTTCTGCGTTCGTTAGAGCAGCTCCGGTAAAGAAGCTAATTATGAAGTGCGCTTTCCTATTTTTCAAAGCTTCCAGGTATGCGATAACCTTTTCTGGAGCGTTCCAGTTGATTGAAAAGAGTACGATTTCATTATCACACGGGAGAATGGGGCTCTTCAATATGTAATCACATCGACGGTATCGCGATGTGAGAAAATTGGTAAATAGCTCCCCATCTGATATTAGGCCATTCAGATATTTGTTTTTAAATTCATACATAGTCTGGGAATATTGTTGCGCTCCTGCCGGTGATATCCCAGCGATCGCCACTTCGGTAGTAGGTATGAAAGCAACGTAACGGGTTTCAAGCACGTCTCTAGAAAGAGTATAGGGCTGGGGGTAGAAAAACCCACAGTTAGGTAAGGCATAAAGCTCTAGGCCGTACCCCTGACGTCAGACCACTTTTTCTGTCAAATGGCCTTCATAAAAAATAGGGATTCCAAAACTTATATCGATATACAACTGAGTTTTTATTTTCGTCTTTAATTTTCTAATAAACCGTACTCACGACACTTAAATTTTATTTAACCTGCCACTATAGTAATCATTACACAGCATTTAACAGAGACTATCAATGAAAAAGCAGATATTAGAAAACTATAAATATATATTTATTACAATATGGTTACAACACTATTCAACATGACTTGTCTTGGTATTGTGACAATGGCGTTGCGTGCCAGTCAATTTTATGACATTCTCGCATCTGAATTAAGGATGTAGCAGTGACGTGGGTTATCGATTCTAATAATTATTCTTATCTAATATCCAAAAATACATATCTAAAATACGCAAGGATTTTAATGTAGTAATAAAAAAAATTGAAATCAGTATTTTAATATTTTTTTTTGAAGTGAAAACTTCTTTAGCGGCGTTGTACACTTTTTTTGTAACGGGTAAAAAATGTAAAACTCGCGTCAGGACACGTGACCCTGATCGAAAATTCGTAAGACGGATGGTGAGTAGACAGCCGGCGGCGCGGCGTAGGCGAGGAAGTATCCCCCTCTCTTTCTACGGCGCGGCGAAAATGTATGCCTGCGCCTGTTGTTTAGTTTAGGTGGGGCAGGGTGCTTGCGCGAATGTTCGTGTGTGTTTATGTTACAGAAACAAACTTAACTTAAATGAATGAATTAATTAGAATTGTAGTTAGAATGTATTGATAGACTTGAAGGTACATCTCTCGACAATAAATCTGCAATTTGGGAACTACAGATAACTGGTGGAACATATGGCACACCTCCGGTGGACGTGAAAAAACAAAAAAAAATAATAAAATAATGGTTCTGGTAATAATGATGGTGAAAAAGTCGTCGAAATTATGGATGGAAGTTGATTTTTCTGAGAGATAAACTTTTTAATGTAATATAAATTGTCATGTTTGTGCAAGATAGCGCAATAAATAAATATTGTATTCTACGACATAAATGATAGTACTTTTATACTGATAATTAAAGCAATTCGTGCAAAATGATTCCCTAACCATTCCAAAATATAAAAAATGCACAACGTTAATATTTAAGTTTTCACTTCTGCCGGCACTCCCGGAGTGCAACCCGTGATTGTGTGTTTTTGATGCCAAGAACAAATTAGTCTTAACTGACTTAACGTCCGACCACTGTGGTTTATTAGCTAGCTTCCCCATGCCATTACATAAACAGCCGCGTAAAATTGAATGCAGGCCTTATACAGCTGCCCGTTGCAAAATGTTTAAAAATAATATAGCTCATAGAATTACACCATCTATAGTAGAACACGAGAATCCTAATGAAATTTATGGTGCCCTTTTTGATGTTGTGCAAAAAGAGTACCAATCTACTTTCAAGACCAAACCTATTAATATTAATGGATCCTCCGTTGGCTTTAACCAATGGGCTACTCCGGGTATTTATAAAAGTAGAGCGAGACTATACGAGTTATATGGTTTGAAAAAATACAGGTTTGACACTCCTTTCCTAGAGTATGTCAAAAATTATTCAAAATTATTTAAAAAGATTAGTGCTTTTGCTAAATCGAAATTTTTAAGCGATGCTATTAAAAATTCTAATAATAAAGTAAAAACGACTTGGAAAATTATTAACAATGAAACTGGTAAATCGGTTAAACAAGAAAAACTACTTGAGATTATGGTAGATAATAAATTAGTTAATAAAGCCGCTGACGTAGCTGAAGCTTTTAATGAGTTTTTTGCCAACATACCTATAACTACGACTCGCTCCTTAAATTCGTCCCCGTCTAAAGCTGAAACCCTTTTGCATAGTAGTGTACCTAAATGTATTCGTTTATTTAGTTTCGAACATGTAACCCCACATGATGTAGTTAATGTTTTTAACCTACTAAAGTCTAAAAACACCGGTGAGTACTGGGGCATCTCCATTAAACTTTTAAGTAATATAATAGACATCGTAGCCCCCTATCTAGCTGTTACTTTTAATAAATGTGTTGATTTAGGAATTTTTCCTGACCTCATGAAGAGTAGTAAAGTCATACCTTTATTTAAATCAGGTAATAAAAACGACGTTGGTAATTTTAGGCCTATTTCCATCTTACCTGCATTTAGCAAAATATTTGAAAAATTAATACTCAAGCAGTTGCTAAGACATTTTAATTTAAATAGCCTCCTTCATAATGAACAGTATGGCTTTACAAAAGGTCGTTCGACTACAGATGCGGGTGTTGCTTTGCTGAAACACATATTTAACGCATGGGAGAGCTCGCAAAATGCTATCGGAGTTTCCTGTGATCTTTCCAAAGCCTTTGATTGCGTGCACCATGACACGCTTTTGTGTAAACTAAGTCATTACGGTGTCCAAAACGAAGCTCTCAACGTAATAAATTGTTATTTACATAATAGGTTCCAATGTGTAGATGTTAATGGTGTGAAATCTTCCGCGCTACCAGTTCAGTTAGGTGTACCGCAAGGCTCAATACTGGGTCCATTCTTGTTCTTAGTGTATATTAATGATTTACCATTTCATTTAAAGGGAATCTGTGACGTTGTACTGTTTGCTGATGATACATCTCTTATTTTTAAAGTAGATAGGAATAGACAAGATTTTGACGACGTAAACAGTGCACTCTCAATAGTTACGGATTGGTTTACGTCAAATAAACTAGTTCTCAATGCCAAGAAAACGAAATGTGTAAAGTTCGCCTTACCGAATGTTAGAAATCTAGGACCCAACATCGTCTTAGATAAAGAGGCGCTTGAGACTGTGAGCTCAGCAGTTTTTCTGGGAATAACAGTAGATGCCAAACTTCAGTGGGGACCACATATATCGAGCCTAGCAGGAAGGCTCAGTTCGGCTGCCTACGCCGTCAGGAAAGTAAGACAGTACACTGACGTTGATACAGCTCGTTTAGTATATTTTAGTTATTTTCACAGCGTTATGTCCTACGGTATTCTGCTGTGGGGCAAAGCAGGTGATATACAAAATATATTTGTCCTTCAAAAACGAGCTGTTCGAGCAATTTACCAGCTAGGTGCTAGAGTTTCTCTAAGAGATTTTTTTAAAGATATTGGTATTCTCACGGTTGCATCACAATTCATCTTTGCCAACATCTTATATATTAGGCAAAATATACACATGTATACTAAAAACAGTGATGTTCACAATGTTAACACCAGAAATAAGGACAAACTACGTGCTCCCTTTTACCGGCTTCATAAGGTTCATAACACATTTGTTGGTCTGGGTATAGCCTTTTATAACAAGCTACCCTCTTCTTTGCTAGATTTGCCTTTTAATGCATTTAAAGCTCAAGTAAAATCTAACCTTTGTTCAAAGGCATACTATTCTATCAACGACTACTTAAACGATAAGAATAGTTGGTCGCCCTGATTAACTCAAGACAATGTTTATGTTCTTTCTCCAGAATTAATTTACAAAGAATTACTGATAGGTTATATGAGCTCATTAGACAATTGTTTTTTTATTGGGCTGTATAAGTCAAATCAGTTTAGTTTAAATTTAATTTTAATTTTATTATTGACATAATCAACCCATTGCAATGTTTTCTAATGAGTTGATTGCAATATGTGGTTAGCTAGTGACCTCGACCATTGATCATATAATTCTTACCTGAGCAACCGGCAGCAACTTCGTCATGCTCCCTTAGATGTCACTGCTGGCGGTAGCGTCGGGGGTCGGGTTGTCTCCTTCCCTCAAATATGGCGAGGGGGGTAATGGCTGACCTTTGCGTTATGCTCGTGAACGGGTGCTGCTTGTGGTGACTGGTCGTCTTGCTGACCATGGTTTTATCATTGTTATCATTATTAATAACTTGTTCATTTAGTTTCCTTATGGTCCTAGTTTATCATTTGTGACTTCAAGCGACAGCTATGTAAACTGAACCCAGCATTGCATAAATATGTTAGCGGTCACGCCCTTTATTCCTGGAGGCTTTTATTTAATTTCCATTTATTAATTTTTGCTTGAGTACGTTTAGTTTTTTATTGTATTTCTTGGTATATTGGCGTTGCCAGCTGACATATGGCAAATAATTTAATTTAGCGTTCTGTGTCTTGTAATGTTAATTGCTTTGCATACCTTGTATTGTATTCAGTCAAGTATATTTTCTAACTGAACAGACAGCTGTGCTGCTGGGGAGTTTGTTGCGCCACTTCTTCTTCCCAGCGAAAGCACTAGGAAGTGGTGAAGGGCGGGCGTTTTGGGGGACTGTCTTTTGTAATTTTGACGTTCGAAAAGTGCTGATTCTCAGCCTAGTTTGAATAAATGACTTTTGATTTTGATTTTGACTTAGCGATAAGCAAGGAGTGTAATTAGCGATCTAGTTTCTATTTGTTGCGATTTCTCTTAAAATTCCCAAAAAATAGGGCATCTGTCAAGGCGTTGGTGCGCTTTGACAGATGCCCTATTTTTTGGGAAACTCACCTTGAACAGACACCTTGTCTGTCCATTAGACTCTTAGTTCGATGTCAAAAAGGGCTAGCTACCTGTAAAGCCGACTTCTGGAGTCTTGTCCGCTTCGACACAAGATTTTGACCGATAATTCAATGAAAACTACACCTACCTATATTGCTCGAACTTGCACAAGGCGTACCCAGTGTAGAAAACAAGGATGGCATAACAATACCTACACGTTTTGTGGTTTAACCACTTCAATTCTGGCTGAATAGGTAGTTGCTAGATACACTACCTACTGTCTTTCAGTCTTCAATGCTCAAGTTGAATAGATATCGACAAATCGAGTACGTGCAGGGTACACAGGAGTAAATGAAGTGTAATTGTAGGATTTAGGAGTACTGAAATGAAAGAAATAGGCTTCACAAAAATAATTATTATTCATCATCTCTTACAACTACAGCATCGAGGTATGCTGCTGGCGCTAATATTGTTGGCTGATGCCTGGCCCACCCAAGATACCACACAATTGTCATAACATGTGCACAGCACCCAACCGTTCTTCTACCAACTAGACAATTACAACAATACTCTACTATAGCTTCCCTTCCAGACAGATTATTTTCAATTAATATATAAACATAGTGTATACTATGTTTATATATTAATTGAAAATTTTCTCGAAATGTGTCTGGATTTAATTTTGCCTCTTATCAGTGAATTATTTCCACTTCCTCTCAAACGATACTCGTTACATTAATGTTTTCTCTATTTGCTATTTCAATTTGATACCCTCCGTGAAACCTGACATGTTCACTATAATAGGACCTTGCCTGTCGGATCTGGTATTTTCCTCGGGAAAATAATATAATTTCACTATAATTCTAGACGGGGGAACATAGTATAAGTATTAGAATGAGCTGTTATACTAGTAAAATCAGATGTCCGTCTATTAATATTCGTAGAGTTTATAAAATCAGATAAATTATTATTTAATGGAAATTGTTCCCTAATCACATTTATGATTTGTTCAGCATCATTCCTATTTTTTAAACGAACACCGAATTTATTTAAGAGGCTTGTAGCTATGGAAAACATTTGCATCACGTGAGGAACAGTTTATTTTAGTATATTTTTGTATTAATTAAACTTATAATTATGAAAAAAATGTGGGTTACACCACTTCTGCATTTAGATGTTCTGGTAAAATTAAAATTAATAAACAGGTTACACCATTTCAGAGCAAGTTTATTAAAGATAACAACTGTAATGGGTTAATCTTCATCCGTTTCATCATAATAAGCTTCATCTAGGACAGTGTTGGAACTTTTTAGAGAATTATAAAAAGTGTGATGAACTGGTGGGATAAACTGCAAAAGTTCAAGAAGGTCTTTTTTCTTTTTTTCTGAAATAATTGGTTTTTCCAATGCATCTAGTTGTGTTATGGTTACTGACTGCCTTTTTTTTAACGCTGACTTCATCAAAGAGGGTTTCTTCATTGTTGGAATATTTGTAAAAAATTGAAAAAGGGTGGATTTTATGGAATTTTAGCCATTGAATTTTTAGCCACTCCACCTTGCTGCTGCTTACTGATATTTTTCTGTTTGTTATATTTTTTTCCAAAGATTTACTTGATACAAAATCACTTGCTGTCATTCTTACAATCTTGAAAGCTTGCCTTTTTCGTGCCGTTTTAATTACTTCGAGCCAGTTATCTGGTATGTAAATCTCTTTGTAGAATTTTTTATTTTTTTCTATTAGACCAAAATCTTGGTCACATGGCAAATATGAATGCCCACTGACTAAAAATTTATGGTCTATTTCTTCAATAGTAAAATCCGGATGAGATACAATATACTGACAGAACAATGACAATTTTATGTTTCTATTCTGTCCACCACATTGGTCAGAATACATGACAACTTTTTTAGTTATCACATAATAGATATCACAGAGTAGATAACGAGCCAGAGACTGCAGTCATCGGGATGACAACATTAAATAGCACATTTAATCAAGTCGCTGACAATGTATCTCGGCATGGCGAAATGAGCGTAGACGGATCGCTTATTGATGAAGAATCGCCACCTCCTTGCATCACGTTCCGGCAGGGAGTTTCTCGTGGTCACGCGTCTGAATTCCGGCAAGAATTCAAACTATTTCAGGACAATATGCAGGCCATGCTGGAGAATTGGTTCACAAAGCAAGACGCCAAGTTTGGTAAATTGTTGGACGAGTTTGCAGGAGTGCAAAAATCTATCGAGTACATAGGCAACAAATATGATGACCTTGAAAAAATTACGCAAGAAGTCAATGGTCGCGTTCAAGTGGTCGAAAGAAATATCCAAACACATGAACCACGCCTCGCTGACTTGGAAGCGAAAATTGAGTATATGGAACAAAGAACACGCAGTTGTAATGTGGAAATCAGCAACCTACCTGAGAGACGTGGGGAGAACCTAATATCAATTATTGAAAACATTGCAATTGTGATAAAACAGCCTATATCTGCTCGTGATGTGATTTCAATCCATCGTGTGCCGCAAAGAAACCCTAATAATTTACGACCTAAGAATGTGATAGTCAAATTTGCTTCCCAAATTATTAGGGACAACTTCGTATCAGCTGTGCGCCTCAACAAAGGTATCACGTCGGAGCAGATAAACATACAAGGATCACCACGGACAATATATATAAATGAACACTTGACACTGCAAAACAAGAAATTACTTCGCCAAGCCAAAGAAAAAGCCAAAGAAATTGGTTACAAGTTCGTTTGGATCAAGCACGGCATTGTACTTGTTAGAGCTGACATCCCCACCGCTGCCATCACCATTCGCTCGGAAAATGATATCTCTAAGCTTAAACCCTATGTTTCGGGAAACTAAATTACGAATTAATTAGTGTGTGTAAATTGTTTGCAAAAAATATCAGTGAAGTTATCGTAAGTAACGCAGTAAATCTTGTTAAGTTCAACATAATACATAAAACGTTCCGTGTGAGCACTCTGGATCCTGCATTACTCTGTGGACTGACAAGGTATGCGAGTACTCATCTTTTGTTCTTTTTTTTTACGTCTACCGCCACTATAATTTGTGTGTTCGATTTTGCAATTAAATATCTGTTTCTAAAATTAATAACGCGCCGTAATAATACATACAGGAAATATAATAATAAACAACTGATTAGGTATAAGCGTAACTTTTGTGGCGATCATTTACATCCAAAATTATCTTTAATATTTATAAAATCAATTTATGAATTTCGTTTTGTGCTGATTCTGATGGGTCACTTGTTTTCCTTTCTGCTAGTAACACTCATTAACATATTTACCCGGCACAATGACTAGCGACATTTCTATTTATTACCAAAACTGCCGAGGCTTAAGAACCAAATTAAATACATTACACAATAATATTCTGGCGGACTCTCATGATATCATTGTTTTATCTGAGACATGGTTGGTACCTGAAATTAACGATGGTGAATTTATCGACTCAAGGTACATTGTTTATCGTTGTGACAGAAATCGCGTGTTGTGTGGTAGATCTGACGGTGGAGGTGTTTTGATTGCGGTGCGTCGCGGTTTAAATGTAATGCGTTGTGAGTTTAAGGCCATGCCTTGTCATGACGGTTGTTATGACACCATTCCACCTATTATCGACTACGTGCTTTTAAAATTTTACTCTAAGACTGTTAATGAGTTTCACATTGTGTGTGGCGTATATGTTCCGCCTAACCAAACACTAACTACCTACCAATCGCTATTTAATTTGCTTGAGAAAGAAATTTCATCTCCTTTTATTAGCAACACGTATATTTTTGGGGACTTTAACTTACCACAGATTGAATGGCCTGTGCATGACACATCTGCAAATATGCCGCGCGTACGCAGTGACAGTACTTCAATGGAAATCTTGCTACTTAATTTCTTAACAACAATAAACTGTAAGCAATATAACTGTTTAAAAAATCACATGGGCCGCACTCTGGATCTATTGATTTCTAGTAACATATGTGTGTGTGTGCCGGCACCCATTCCCCTTATACATGTAGATACTTTTCATCCACCTTTTTTGACAGTTGTCTCCTTCGAATTAACGCATATGCCTATGACCTGGTGCTCAGCGCCTAAGTACCGTTTTGTAGAAGCTGATTACTCAGCCATTAATAAAGACATTAACTTAGTTGACTGGACCTCCGTCTTAGACAACCTCTCACTGGATGCTGCTACCCAAAGCTTCTATGAAAAAATTTATGAAATTATCAGGACTCATGTACCAATGCGGCCAGTCAAATCCAACGAATACCCTATTTGGTTCTCACGACCACTGATCCATATTTTTAGAAATAAAGAAAAGGCCTGGATTAAATGGAAAAAATATAAAAACTGTGTGGATTATGAGCAGTTCTCCTTATACCGAAAGAGATTTAAATTACTCTCTGCTGAATGTTTTAGTGGGTATATGCATTCAATAGAAACCGGCTTGCGTAAAGATTTAAAACGTTTTTGGTCGTTTATAAAAAGTAGAAAAGGTAACACGGGCATACCCAACACTATGTTATACAACAACGAGGTATGTGACGGACCTGTAAATGTATGTAGATTATTCTCTAAATTTTTTAGTTCCGTATATGAGGCGGCAGATAATAATGTTAGCAATGTTAATAATGATTCGGCGTCTTCGTTAAACAACGATTTACGTATATCCAATTTGTCCTTATCCAGAAACACTATAGTTAATTCACTTAAAAGCCTGGACATTACCAAAGGTTCTGGACCTGATTGTGTTCCTCCATTCTTTTTGAAACACACAGCTGAGTCAATCTGCGAGCCTCTGTTTTATCTATTCAACCGCAGCCTGAGGGAGGGTATTGTGCCACAATCATGGAAAACTGCTAATATTACGCCTGTATACAAGGGAGGTGCAAAAAATGATGTTACCAACTATCGTCCAATATCATTGTTGTCTGCCTTGTCAAAAGTCTTGGAGCGATTAGTTCATAATGCAATTTACCCCATTCTACATAATAATATTATTCCTGAACAGCATGGTTTTGTCCAAAATCGCTCCACAGTCAGTAACCTGGTTTTGTATTCTAACTTTTTATTTGAAAATATGGACAATCAACTGCAAATTGACGCAATCTATACGGATTTCTGCAAGGCTTTTGACAAGGTGGACCACACCATGCTCTTACAAAAAATTGAATTTAATGGTATCCATGGGAGTTTGCTCCGTTGGTTTACGTCTTATGTAATAAATAGAACTCAGAAGGTTGTGATCAACGGTTTCGCTTCAGATGTGATCAGCGTGACATCTGGTGTTCCGCAGGGGTCGATACTGGGTCCACTACTTTTTATCCTATTCATAAATGACATAAACAGATGTTTTAAAAACTGTGGTTTCCTCCTATACGCTGACGATCTTAAAGTTTTTCGTAAAATAAGAACCGTTGAGGACTGTGCTAAATTACAACACGACCTTGATCGACTCTCTGCTTATTGTCTAACCAATAAATTACATCTAAGTTTATCCAAATGTAAGCATATTTCTTTCACCAAAAAAAATAATACCGTTCAATTTACATATTCTCTCTGTAACATTCCTCTGGAAAAAGTTTCCCTAATTAAAGACTTAGGCGTTCTCTTTGACTCAAAATTACACTTTGATGCACACGTTGATCATATCACAGCCAAGAGTTTCCAACTGTATGGCTTTGTAAGGCGGACCTGTAGCTCATTTAAGAATCCATCTACTTTCTTATTACTTTACAAAACACTTATTAGATCTCAACTAGAATATGCCTCGTGTGTTTGGAATCCCCTTTACAATAAATACAGTGACCAATTGGAATCAGTACAACGTAAATATCTTGGGTTTCTTAATTATAAATTATTTAAGAGGTGGTCGTCATATCACACTCTTCTAGATAAATTTTCCCTCTCTACTCTTAAAGAAAGGAGACTGTATCACGATCAATTGGTCCTATACAAGATTTGCCACAATAAATTTGATTGTAATAACCTAATAAACCAAATATACCTTCGCATACCTAGTCGCTCCCAACGTATTCGTGATACTTACACGCACAGTCTATTCGCGCCGAAGCGGTGCAGAACCAATGCAGGAGAACGAGCTCCTTTACGTCGACTAATGAAAAGTTACAACGATAATTTTGCTGATATTGACATATTTGCATTGTCACTCGCACAATTTAAAAATAGTTTTCATAAAAATTCCTTTCATATATGTACCACATAGTTTTTAGTTGTAATATTCACACATCTAGTTTGTCACATGTTATTTCACCAAACCTTGTTTGCTTGGATCTTCTCAAACTACTTTTACAGTTGGATTAATTTGTGGATAACGATGCTGGTTGCGTGATTACTCAAGTGTTTTATAAAATACCTGTACTTAAATAATTAAGCATTGCGCAATTGTTTGTTATCCTGAACAAATAAAATAAAAAAAAAAATAAAATAAAATAATGTTTAAAAAAATAAAGCAGGCAAGAACCAATTTCTGGAGGTCCTCGCGAAGCATCAGCCTCATCCCAAACAAACATGTAGGCATCATCTGTCCCCATGTTGTGAATACCAAAGCAAAAAGTCCAAAGCTGCCTCTTGTAATACACTATTCCAGTTGTCAGCACAGGCGTAGGTAGGGTTTTCATTAAATCAAAGGTGATAACAGTAATGTCAGTAGATGATTTTGCTAAAGCCGTATCATTCTGTAGCCCTTGTCTGGCACTGTCTGCTCTCCTCTGATGTAATTCTTGTTCACGTTGTAACTCTTGTTTTAGCTGTTCACTCTCAGCGCATTTAATTTTGTTATGGAAAAGATCACATCTTTTACAAGAATCACTGATGGGTGCATGGAAACGTAGGTTAAAACATTCATTAAATATTTTACTGAACATGAAGGATGATAAAGGTTCGAGTACACTTTCTTTATAGAGAGTATACATGCGTCCAAGACTTAGATCTGGTGATAGAAATCTCCTATTCTCACTTTTATGTCTGGTGTAATGAGACTCATAAGCAGGAAACTTGGCAATGAATTCTTTTAATTCTGCTATCTTATTATCTGGTGTTTTGTTTACAGAGCTTTGTCGACCTCTCTGATCAATAGGTGGGACATTGTGTATACTTTTTCGCTTCATTACCCTGGTTACACGTCCGTCAGAAACTTGAAAAGTTCTCAGGAAAAATTTTTTACACACCAGAACTTCAACACCATCTTTATTCAGTAAATGATAGATATATGTTTTCTGTCTTCTTGACTCCTCTCTTCCTGTGTAGCTTCTGCATTTATTTGTCACTCTAGCTAACGAGAACAGAAATGCATTTTGTATATCGAAATTAGCTAATGCATAAAAGGTTTGGAATATTTGCAGCTGGCGTTCTTCATTTATCTTTAGATGACATTTTTTTGGACATAGACCCCTATTTTGGGTGTCTTCGCAGGAATAACGTTCTTTTAAGTGTGATTTTCGTATTCTTCGCCTTTTGCTCTTTTTAATTTAAGCACATTTCGCTGCCAAGTCTCAGGCTTTTTAACACGTTTCTTGCTTTTGAGGACAGGGGTTTCATTGGTGGTTTCAGCTGATACTTGTTCAGACAAGCTTAATTGAAGCTCTGCTGTTGGTATCGACCCAGATGTGGTTCGCGAGGGCTGTGGTAAACTTGTTATGGTTGAACTAGTACTACGCTGTTGGGCTTCTTCCGAGTCGTCATTGTCTGATGAAGGCGTAGGTGATGGGAGATATTCAGAACCAGAATCTTCAAAGTCTCCAACTGTAACCAAAACATTAACTAGGTTAACAATATGAAAAATACAACGTGACAAGTTTACTTATAATTTGCAGTCAATCAGACTATTTTTATAACTTACCTGAAGTAATATCATCTTCTCCGTCCATGGTTAATTACAAAAATATTGTTATTCAGTAAGATACAATGAAATTCAGTTTGTTTTGTCTCAATTTTAACGTTTTGCATTTGACACTGACGTTTTGCATTTGACACTGACGAATGACGTTAGACGTAAGCCACAGACAAACCTGTTTTGCCATAGAGCAAAAGTGGTGTATTCAGCTTACACCAGTTTTGCTCTAATAATATGATAGATTATGTTCTGTGCAAAAACTATGTTTTAGCGCCATCTGTTGTTTTGATAACAAAAGGTGGCTTACTCCACTTTTGTATTCAAAGTTGATAATATAAGGAATGTAGTTAACACCAAAACTGCAACCAACACAAATAGTGGCTTACACCACTTTTGCGCTGATAGCCTCAATAGCATATAGGGACACTATCGTTTCGTCGCCAGGTACGTTTTGGCCAACCTTCTTTCTTCAGATCCTGCTCCTGTTTTAGTGGAATCCTTTATTTTCTTCAAACATTCCCTGTATTGCTTCAACAAAGTATTTCTTTTCTTTTTTAACTCTTCAATAGAACAAGGCACGGAAAAAATATTTTTTAGTCTGACCTGACATGCGTCATTCACCAAGTTTCTATTTTTTGTGTTTTCGGTTTTTTGGGTTTCATATACATGGTTCCGCTTGCAGCAACTCAATAAATTCAAGGACACATTCGTTGCTCCAGTCCATTTTGAAAAATCTGGTACGTGTTTAGCCGCGTCCAGACCGACCGAGCTCGGCTCGCGAGCCACGCTCGGGCTTCCTGCTCGCGAGCCGTAATACCCGACGCAAATTTGAACCCGACACCGAGCAGAGTTTCTGCCGAAGACAGTTCAGTAGTTAATATGGATGGGCAGGAAAACGTAGTGCTTTGTTCTGCAGCATGTGTTTTACTATGTAGTATGCTTAAAAAGAAACGAAGAAAGAAACCGCGATGTTGGGTGAGGCCTTTACTACAGCGACGGAATGAAGAAACGAATAGATTTCTAGAAGAAATAAAAATAGATCCATTGAGTGGATTTAAAAATTTCACACGCATAAGATCACGCATCTTACGAAGACTGAGTTGCTGGTCAATGTAACTAGTCCTTTTATTGCTAAGCAATATACCAACTACAGAAAATGTGTCCCTGTTTCAATAAGGCTTGCAATCACCTTAAGATATCTTGCTACTGGAGATTCTTTTGCAAGTTTAATGTACTTATTTAAAGTTTCAAAAGAGCTTATTGCTCGGATTGTACCTGAGACTTGTAAGTCGTTGATAAGCGTGTTGAAAGAAAATATTAAGGTAATAATACACTTTCCATTTTATTTTAGTCAGTTTTATTGCATTACATATCATGCCAAGATATTACTTCGCCATCATTCTGACGTAAAAGATCTGAATAATCATTATCGCGGCCCTGAATACTTGAAGCCGGTAGTTGACTCTGAGAATTTGACAAATCTGAATACGGTGAAGGCATTGGAGTTGTAACATATTTTCCAGTACCAATAATAGCGTCATACAATAAATTATCAATATCCCTTTGTACTAAAATCTTCGTTCGCTCATCTTTCATTTTCCTTAATTTCGTTGCGACGGCTGCAGCAAAAATGTCGTCGTCATCAGGTTTTTTTGATTCCATCTGCTTGTTCACGTTATTCATAATGGACAAAGCTTGCTCAATTCTTGGGTCTTCATCGACAATACGGCGTTCAAGCGAGTTCTTCGGAGCCTTAAACTTTTCGACTGGCCTTTCTTGAAGAGATTCTTGATCTTCATTTACTATGTCATTCTGGATATCTTGTGAAACCTGAAATAGTAATAAGATTTCCTTTTTAGATGCCTAACACTTTAGAAGAATGGATGATCTTGGAGCGCCAATTTGACCATCATTGGAATTTCCCTCATTGCATTGGGGTTATGGATGGCAAACACGTTGTTATTCAAGCTCCAAGTAATACTGGAAGCGACTTCTTCAATTACAAAGGTGATTTTAGCATTGTGCTTTTAGCACTGGTTGATGCAAATTATAAGTTCACGTACGTAGATGTCGGTTGTAAAGGAAGAATATCGGATGGTGGCGTCTTCAAAAATACTGGTTTCTATGCTAATCTTCAGCAAGGAAAATTAAATTTGCCTGAACCTTACCCATTACCCGGAAGGAACAAACCAATTCCACATGTCATTGTGGCAGATGATGCTTTTGCATTAGATATAAATTTAATGAAACCATATCCCGGTCAACATGACAAAAGATCAAAAGAAAGAATATTTAATTATGGTTTGAGCAGAGCGAGACGTATTGTGGAAAATGTATTCGGCATTATGTCCGGTGTATTTCGCGTACTCAGGAAACCTATTCTGTTAGCTCCAGAAAAGGCACAATTGATAACACTGACATGTTGTTACTTGCATAATTTTTTGATGACACAAAAATTGTCTTCACAACTTTATACTTCTCTTGGCTGTTTTGATACTGAGAATCAAATTACTCATTGCACTATCGATGGAAAATGGCGGCGCGATGCAGGTGATAGATTATTTTTAAAATAATTACCATTTTTATTGTTATTTCGATACATTTCAGTTTAAAAGAACATCCAAACCATAGATTTACATATACTTTTGATTAACCCTGTTAAAATATGTGTTATTATGGGCTTAAAATCCGACGAGATACACTTACGATTCTTTATTTACTGTGAAATTTATTTGTAGCAGGGTCAAAATCAAAATAATTGCTCATTTCATAAATGTTATTTTTATGTCACAATAACATAAAAGTAACATAAAGGAAAACAAGGGCTGCATTCACAGTTGTAAATAAAAACAGTTTTTTTAGTAACACATACACATGTACGTGTATGTGTTTAATTAATATTACTAAAAAAAATTATTATTAAAAAAATATTATTATTCAAAAAAAAAACTAATTTGGTTGCGTTCCATTATACACTAACAGGTTACAATGTTTGAACGGGAAATCTCACCCACGTCATCAGCAAAAATACTCGGTTCTGGATCCGAAATATCAGAATCTGGCTCGTCATGTACATCGCTATTGCCGCCGTTTGAATCCGTGTCATCTTCACTCAATTCAAACTCACTTTCTTCCAGTACACCTCGCAATTCCCCAGTTGATAATCTGCGTGGCATTTTCAAAAAAAATATCACATACGATATTATAACCTTCAAACAATTATTGCATTTGAAACGATTTCATGAACAGAATTAAAAATATGACATTAGATATGGAGTAACATAAAACTTTTGTAATAATCAAATAAAACGTTGCATATTCTAGTTTAAGGTATCGTGCTAGTAGTGTTAGAACACAATGAAGCAAAATACTTCAATTAAACCGTGTTTTCTTATGTTTTTCTAACCTTAGTCAAATCAATTCGTAACCTAAACATGGTGGGCAAATGAATTTAGGAATCCGTAGTAACTGCCCAAAAACTTATTTTACAATTCAAGAGTAGGTACAAATTCTTTATTTTTATTGCTTTTGTACTGGATAGGGGTTTCAAAGATGCCTCGCCCTTACTGAATGCTTGTGGTTATAAAACCCATGTTCCAGCTTCATTACAGAGGGGTGAAACGCAACTATCGACACTAGCAGCAAACAAATCTAGGTCAGTTACTATTACTAGATGGGTTGTAGAAGCAGTCAATGGTAGGTTTAAAAGAGATTTTAAATTGTTTAGGCAGGAATATTTTAACTTAGCCTCAAAACATGTCATGATTGATTTTAAAATAGCAGCTGCATTAATTAATCGTTTTCACCCTCTAATAACTAATAGAAATGATGCCGGGGAAATCTTAAGTATAATAAATGCGAACATGTTTTTAACCTTTTCACCGCCACGCCATATCGGTATTCCTATGCCCTGTACGCCAAGCCCGAAAATCTTAATTAAATACCTACAAAAAAATAGGGATTTCAACATTATATCGATACTCATTATTATTATTTTTTTTATCAATACTTGCCAGATAAATGGTCGATCATTAATATGTTAAAAAGAACATTCCAATATTAAATATTTTACAACGTTCCACTCAAGTAGTTCCGAAGTTGTTAATAACATAAAAACAATGATTAAGACACACAACAGTTAAAATGAAAATAACTCTAGGTACAGCACTATTCTCAGTACTGATGTACCTCACTGTCGGGAATAGCCGACATTGGCGCCGTCGACGAGTCTTTTATAAGACATCGTTGCATGTACAGACGACAGCACATCAAGTTACCCCACTTTGGCCTTGAACCCGTTATGAGCATGAACCGCGAGAATCGTGCGAAAGAGATAAATAGCTTTTGTCTGTTATTACTTATAATGTTTCGTGCTGCAGCGCTGCGCGGCCTGTCAGTGCGTACGTGACCGTGGTTGAGTACGCCCGCGTCGTCGGTGCGTCGGCGCGTGGTGTACACGACGATGCGCGCTTACGCAACCACCGTCACATCCTACAGAATAAGATACTGTGCGATAAGAAATAGCGTAGCAGGTTGAATGCTTGAATCCAATCGAAATAATGCTATGGTAATATAACAGACGGTCCGCGCAATGCCTAAAATACTTATGAAAGCTTATACTAATCAATATTTTTTTATTTAAATGATCTTTTACTTAATCCGTCGTTCTTACATATTTGTTGGAAAATTACAATAAATTAAGTAGCGAAATTTCGCGCTTATTGTTAAGCAGACAGGTAGGTATAATCTGATATGAGAAATTCTTTTGTATTATTACAAGCTTTTATTTAGTTTCACCTGTCCCGTTGTCTGTCTGTCGGTCTGTAATCATATCTTGCAAGTTAAATTTGATCCACTTCCCGGTGTCCGATTGAGCTGAAATTTTGCATGCATGCATAAATCGGATGAGAATGCAATATTATTATGACATAGAGCTGATCTGATCATGGAGCTGGAAGGTGGCCATAGGAACTCCGTAATTAAACGACGCAACCCCATCGAGTTTAGGCTCGTTTAATTTGTCTTGACAAGTACTTTGATACCACATGGTAACCAGGGTCTGATGATGGAGCTGGAAGGTGGCCATAGGAACTCCGTAATTAAACGACGCAACCCCATCGAGTTTGGGCTCGCTTAATTCGTCTTGACGAGTACTTTGATACTATATGGTAACCAGGGTCTGATGATGGAGCCGGAAGGTGGCTATAGGAACTCCGTAATTAAACGACGCAACCCCATCGAGTTTGGGCTCGTTTGATTCTTCTTGACGAGTACTTTGATACTATGTGGTAATTAGGATCTGATGATGGAGCTGGAAGGTGGCTATAGGAACTCCGTAATTAAACGACGCAACCCCATCGAGTTTGGGCTCGCTTAATTCGTCTTGACGAGTACTTTGATACTACATGGTAACCAGGGTCTGATGATGGAGCTGGAAGGTGGCCATAGGAACTCCGTAATTAAACGACGCAACCCCATCGAGTTTGGGCTCGTTTAATTCGTCTTAACGAGTACTTTGATACCACATGGTAACCAGGGTCTGATGATAGAGCTGGAAGGTGGCCATAGGAACTCCGTAATTAAATGACGCAACCCCATCGAGTTTGGGCTCGTTTGATTCTTCTTGACGAGTACTTTGATACTATATGGTGACCAGGGTCTGATGATGGAGCTGGAAGGTGGCTATAGGAACTCCGTAATTAAACGACGCAACCCCATCGAGTTTGGGCTCGCTTAATTCGTCTTGACGAGTACTTTGATACTACATGGTAACCAGGGTCTGATGATGGAGCTGGAAGGTGGCCATAGGAACTCCGTAATTAAACGACGCAACCCCATCGAGTTTGGGCTCGTTTAATTCGTCTTAACGAGTACTTTGATACCAAATGGTAACCAGGGTCTGATGATAGAGCTGGAAGGTGGCCATAGGAACTCCGTAATTAAATGACGCAACCCCATCGAGTTTGGGCTCGTTTGATTCTTCTTGACGAGTACTTTGATACTATATGGTGACCAGGGTCTGATGATGGAGCTGGAAGGTGGCTATAGGAACTCCGTAATTAAACGACGCAACCCCATCGAGTTTGGGCTCGCTTAATTCGTCTTGACGAGTACTTTGATACTACATGGTAACCAGGGTCTGATGATGGAGCTGGAAGGTGGCTATAGGAACTCCGTAATTAAACGACGCAACCCCATCGAGTTTGGGCTCGTTTGATTCTTCTTGACGAGCACTTTGATACCACATGGTAACCAGGGTCTGATGATGGAGCTGGAAGGTGGCTATAGGAACTCCGTAATTAAACGACGCAACCCCATCGAGTTTGGGCTCGCCTAATTCTTCTTGACGAGTACTTTGATACTACATGGTAACCAGGGTCTGATGATGGAGCTGGAAGGTGGCTATAGGAACTCCGTAATTAAACGACGCAACCCCATCGAGTTTGGGCTCGTTTGATTCTTCTTGACGAGTACTTTGATACTATGTGGTAATTAGGATCTGATGATGGAGCTGGAAGGTGGCTATAGGAACTCCGTAATTAAACGACGCAACCCCATCGAGTTTGGGCTCGCTTAATTCGTCTTGACGAGTACTTTGATACTACATGGTAACCAGTGTCTGATGATAGAGCTGGAAGGTGGCCATAGGAACTCCGTAATTAAACGACGCATCCCCATCGCTTGCCAAGCGTGTTACATTTTGATGGTATAATTAAGAACATTTAGCACCTTCTTTTTCCTCTTGCTATCATAATGTAACACGCTTTTATTTATAAAATCGGGACTGTGATAAAAACGGGAAGATTTAATAATCAAGGTGTAAAGTTTTAGTGTTAAAGATATATACTTAGGTACGATATGGAATTATTTTGTCGTAGACGAAGAAGCTTAATTATCGTTAAAGGTTACAATGAACTTATAAAGTGTTATATTTCTTTTTAGAGTTAATTTATTTTTAACTTTTTAGTTCATTTTACTAACAAATAATAAAAGCTTGTTTTTAAAAAAGGCTTTTTTTTTTTTTCTTTAATTTTATTTTAAATTCAATCAGGTTGGTTAATTACCTACTTACTAGCGGGCTGGTCAGTAACCTCTTTTGTTCGCGCGGCGGGTGTAGCTGGAAATCCCATGCAGCAAAAGTTCTTTTGTTTATAGATATTAGCTAAGTAGATATTTTAGTAGGTAAGCGTGTGTTCATTTCGGAGTTTTTATGGTTTTGTTATACTTAGTGATATTCTGAGTAGCGCATTGAGAGTGAATAACTACGTGTGCAAATATTTTCAACAATACATGAATATAAACTATACATACGTGTCTAGATCTCTTTACGATGGCCTATAATGAGGAAATGTAGTTAACGGAATTACCTATCTATCGGAGTTTGCTGTTACATGCAAATTCAACCTTATTCCGCTAGGAATAAGATACGATTTCAAAGGTTATGAATATTCAAATAAAATTCTCATCTATTATTATCGTTACTTTGTTACATCGTAAATATTTTATAAATGATAATAATATGAGTTTATTTTTTTTGTTTTTTAAGACGGTTGCCGCACACTAGGAATTTCTCCTGTATTGTATGCGTTTACAAACATTTGAACTCACATACACAAACAGCCAGACCCGGAACAACTACTTGTAGGTCATACAAATATTAGTTCCGTGCGGGAATCGAACCCGCGACGCGCAGCGCAGCAGTCAATAGCTTAACCACTGCGCCAACCGTGCCGTCAAATCGTCGTGTTTGTTATTCCTATGGGAAATCGGGTGAAGCCACATAAAATGCAAAAGTGAGTTTGTTTATTTGTTACGCTTTCAGTTTTCACGCAGTGGTGTAGCTAGCCGTAATGGGGCCCCATATCAAAATATCTTTGCGGGGTCTTTTGCAAAAAGGACGGTGACGTTTTTATTTTTTTAAATAAGTAAATATCCCCTGCTTTTGGTGCCTTAACTACACAGCCGATCATCATGGAATTTTGCATTACTACCTATCAGAAAAGGACATAGGATAGGTTCCTACGGGAACGCATGTGAAACCGCGGGAAAAATATCAAAATAAAATGCGGAATAACAATCTTAATCTTTTTATTTTTCAACATTAATATAATTGAAACCTTAAAAACAAATATGGTTACAACAAAATTTATAAAACCAAATTATACAATAGATTAAAAAGTTTCTGTAACCTATTATGTCAATAAAGAATTATTACTTAATATTATTTTAAAGTCTCTGACGCAACTCGGGACCCTTCGGGCCCCGGACCTTTGAACGGCGTTATTATTATTATTATATAGACTAAAAACAAGTACCTACTTACATAATATAAATTTTTTAATAGCTTTTATTTTTATTGATATTTGTAACAAATTAATTATATAGTTACATCTACTAATGGCTGCTAAACAAAATCAAAAATGCTGCCGCCACAGAAATCTAAATAATAAGGCACTAGAAATGCTATCTACTATCTTTTAATACCGGGACGCATGTCAGTTCGCGGCTACCAACACATAGACAAACAATAAATACACAATTACGCCTACACATGTCACTAGCATTGATGCAACGAAAATTAAACTTTAAGCTATGGCGTTAAGCAATATTTTATAAAAACGCAAAATCTCAGGAGTCGTGGCCACTCGAGCCAATAATGCACACTTACTTACTAATAGTGCAGCGCAACGCTCGTATCGATAACTTTCCGTTGAGCGTCGTTGTTCGCCCAGAAGTCTTGCAACTATAGATAACTAATTTTAGTTAAATTTAAATTGAATTAATTTACCTAAATTTCCTTTTGTTTTTGTATTTATTTATATAGTTGGTAATTAAGCACAAATATAAGTAGGTGCGGATGACTTTTTTTTTCTTCTTTTTTTTAACACTTTAGTAAGAAATAAAACATACAAGGTGTAACTTAAATAACGCACAACCTCTTAAGGGGTCATTGTACTCATCATTATGAACAACTTTTACTATGGGACCAAACCTGAAATCGCGAAAAAAAAATCAGCTGTTCCCTACATTTATGTTCGCATAACTCGTCAAAATGTAGGGAACAGCTGATTTTTTTTTCGCGATTTCCGGTTTGGTCCCATAGTAAAAGTTGTTCATAATGATGAGTACAATGACCCCTTAAGAGGTTGTGCGTTATTTAAGTTACAACTTGTATAGAAGATGTAATAAGTAAATAAATATTAAACGAAAGATCACAAATCATTCCCATTTCGGTAAAACTAGGTAAGCCAAACATAATAAATTATCGATACAAAACAGTAGTGGCACGTCACTAATCGGCGCTCAACTCATGCGGCCGTGTTCCTGGAAATTTACGGAGTGGCGAAATTCTTTATTGCGCATGCCTATAATTCCATTGCTGCTTTTAGCAGTTGTAATCGTAGATATGAACAAGCTTAAGCATCAATGGTTATTGAAATGAGAAAACAATTCGATTTTCTGCGACAATCGTAGTACTGCCGTGCGATTCTGTAACCATCTCAACGTGAAAGCTTGGGTGAAGTGAGCGTGGAGTGAGCTGTCATTCGCTAGGGATTAACACTATTAAGTGCTCACTTCACTTATGAATGCACGGTGAGATTTTTACAGAATCGACCGGCTGGTGATGAATAATTTTATTTGAGTATATTTCATTATAAAAACATTATTTAAAAAAAAATGGTATTTATTTATGAAATGCTAATCCCTTTATTTGAAAAGTTACATGTTGTGGAAGAATTTCCGCGGTTGGATATGCTGCAAAACACCATTTTTACGCCTTTGCGTCCGAAACAAACGCTCCACGCGCACTTGCGGCGTACGAGTCACATGTGCGGCGACAAGGTCACGGACCTTTACGACTTCTACTGCCTTATTATTTAGATTTCTGTGGCTGCCGCCAAACAAAAGCATGCTTTTACCTAACAATGGGAGGGCACGACCTTCGGGGAACGGATTCGCTTCATTTTTTGTATAGTGATAGTATACCATGTGGGTATACCATCAGCAAAATAGTAACACGCAACGCTCAGAAACAATTGAGAAAATCGCGCTTAAAGTTTACTTAGCACTTTATTAATAAGTTGTATTATACTCCGGTCGAGCGTTCCTTGGCGTAAGTGGCAACGCTCCCGACTCGTGCTCTCGCTCGCTCGAGTTCGAGTCTACCTTATTGATTTTTTTTTTATTTATTTATTTACTTTAATTCTTACTTTTTATTTATTATAAAAATGAATAAATCACTAAATTATTATTGTTCTGTATTTATTTATTTATTCCAAATATTATTTTATTTTTTTCTGTAACTAAAAAAAATAATAATTTAGTAGATTTATTCATTTTTATGATAAATAAAAAGTAAGAATTAAGGTAAATAAAGAAACATTTTAACAATCCATGAAATCTCTTGTTGATATCTCCATTACTGCATTTTGAATCTCGGTCTATAGCGGAACGAATGGGAAATAAAAAGTTCCAATCGTCACCACTGGGGAGGAACGAAACTTTTTTTTTCCCGCTCGTACCCAGTGGGGACGACCGGGTGGGGACGACCGGGAATAAACGATAAATAATAAGTTACTTATATAACTTAAACTCTACTAGCTATAGATAATGTAAAATTTAAATATACATACTTTTATTTCTTTTGCATATTATCTACTAATTTATAAACTAATATAATAAAAAGACGATTGTTTGTAACAGATAAACTAAGATATACAACGTGTAACGTTAAATGCGCAAAACCTGAAAATAGTTTGATCAGAATAACGAGCAGAATTAATTGAACCACTTTTTAATATAGGTCACTTTTTACAAAAAATCTTCATTAAAAACGTTGCCGTGTCTATTTCTTAATAGGTCAAGCAAGCCAAGGTCAGCGCGGCGCAGCGGCCCGGTGACGAGTCCTCCCTCGATAAAGCGTCGTCGCAGACGCAAGAAACGATCAGAATGGCCAGTAAAACCAAAACAGCTCATAAAACCTTCACAATTTTTTAATGACTTATTTTCTCTCTGAAATAGGTCAAATGAATTAAAAATCAGTTGGGGTGTCTGAGGTTTTGCGCATTTAACGTTACACGTTGTATATATTTTTAACCCGTTTCCACCTACCACCGGTCCCTGAGACTGCAACGGCAACTAGCAAATAAAGGATAAGGTAAGTTTACTTTCATTACACACACGCATTTTGTGACTACTGTTTTTTCCTAAATAAAGTATGTGTAGAAAAGGTATATAGGATGACTGGTAATTAGTGACCGATACTTAAACACATGATTCTACTCATTACAACAAACAAGTTTTATAATGGGACAGAAAGTGAAATGACGAAAAAAAAAATAAGCTGTTCCCTACATTTTGACGACTCGTACGAACATAAATGTAGGGAACAGCTGATTTTTTTTTCGCGATTTCGGATTTGGTCCGATAGTAAAAGTTGTGTGTAATGTTGAGTACAATCATGTGTTTAAGTATCGGTCACTAATTACCAGTCACCCTATATGTATAGACGTGCAGTCCTTTGCAGATACGGTTTTTTGCAGGATCCCGTTTAGTAGTGTACGTGTTTAAATATACATATTCACACAAACGTCCCGTTTTCCGGATACTATATACAGGATGCTTGTGTGAATATACAGTGTGTCCGGACATGGACTAGCGATATTCTAAATACTTAAATATAAGCTATTTTAAAGTACAATTACACTATAGGCTTAGGTCCAATATACTTCCCCGCTATGTGGCAGCCATTTTGTTTTTTTTGTTGAAGTATGCTCTATGCGAGTACAAAAAAAATCATATATCTCAAAGTTTTAGTCATACTGAGATAAAAATAGGCTTATTCGAAAGGCAATAATATTGTCTACCGTCTGCACTACAAAGCAATATGTTCACAATTCCATAACTTTTGAAAAAAAATGTGAAAGTCGAAAAAAAAAACAAAAAATTATGCAATTCAACCAATAATTGTTAATTACTACAAAAACAACCCCGAGAGCTTTTTTATTTTTTATACTAGATCGACAGTTTTTGAGCTAAGCTACAATACAACATAAAATTCACAACTGTATGTCTAATACTTTAAGAGTTATTGTTGTATGAACATAGCGTATGCGCAAGCACAAAAGGCCTTTGTCGGAACCCTAAACAGGAAATCATTAAAAAAACATAACATTCATATTGAATTTTATTTAATGTTTTTTCCAATATTAAATGAAGATTAAAATATCTAAAGCAGTTGCTCAAAGTGGCCACCTCCAGCTTGTAGACACACTACGGCTCTCTGTGCCACCTGGGTTGATGAGCGCCTAATTAAATCCAAATCGGATCTAATTTCTTCGGCGGCTGCCATAATTTTTGCGACGAGTTCTTCCCTGGTATTTGGAACTGTAGCGTATACTTTTTGTTTCATATGACCCCACAAAAAATAATCCAAGGGTGTCAAATCGGGTGAGCGAGGCGGCCACGCTACTACACCACCACGACCGATCCACGGCTGTAGATTATTATTTAAATATTCTCTCACTGCTCGAGAAAAATGCGCGGGTGCACCATCGAGCTGGAACCACATACGCCGACGGTATGATAGAGGTAGGTCCATGAGGCTGTCCGCAAACTGTGTCTGTAAGAATTCTAAAAATCTAGCGCCGTTTAATGTAGGTGGCAATTCCAATGGCCCTATCAGCCTATCGTTGATTATGCCGGCCCACACATTTACTGAGAATTCATGTTGAAATGAGCTTGGGCGCACCGCCCTTGGATTTGCGGAGCACCAGAGATGGTCGTTTCTGTGGTTTGTAATCCCAGCTCTTGTAAATTTGGCTTCATCAGTCCACAGTATTCTTTGTAAAAAATTACGGTTCTGTCTCAAATTTCTATTTATCCACGAACAAAACACAGATCTCGCAGCAAAATCTGGTTCGATCACGTCTTGAACCCGTCGAAAATGATAAGGGTGTAACCCTTCTCTTTTCAAAATTCTCCATACATGCCACTTAGACATTCGAAGTTGCACTGAAATCCGTCTAACGCTTAGTCTAGGATCATTGGTTATTAGTCTAAGCACTTCTTCTTCATCTTCGGGCGATACCAAGCGATTGCGTTCATTAACAGCTCTTTGAATACCTCTTTCCGCTAATCTTGAATGCACGTCGATAAAAGTTTGGCGACTCGGTGTAGGCCTGTTAGGGTACCTTCGTCGATATTCTTGTACAGCCAAATTTGCACTTCCATTGCAAAAGCCATACACAAAGTGTATGTCAGCAATATGTTGCGATGAATATTGACGCTGTGCCATACTTTATCACACTTTTAAATACAAAACACTAACGCAGCACGTAAACAGCACGGACGGTAAGTGAAAGTAGCGATAGCGATCACAACGCAGGGCGAGGGACAACTAAACTAACCCAACTAATAATTTGTCCTTAAAACTGATTTTGTTTCAGGTAGTGGACTAATACGTTCTATCTCGC
The DNA here is from genome assembly GCA_949629135.1 of Eremobia ochroleuca. Classification (NCBI taxonomy): domain Eukaryota; kingdom Metazoa; phylum Arthropoda; class Insecta; order Lepidoptera; family Noctuidae; genus Eremobia; species Eremobia ochroleuca. Next base: position 6,339,819 of record OX451407.1, read on the forward strand.
TTACTCACGGTAGTAACGAACAGTATTTCTCGCCTGCTCTCAGATGGAATACAGTGAATGCCATAAATGACACTCTGGCGGTTAACAAAGACGTTTTGTGCTTGCGCATACGCTATGTTCAAACAACAATAACTCTTAAAGTATTAAACATACAGTTGTGAATTTTATGTTGCATTGTAGCGTAGCTCAAAAACTGTCGATCTAGTATAAAAAATAAAAAAGTTCTCGGGTTGTTTTTGTAGTAATTAACCATTATTGGTTGAATTGCATAATTTTTTGATTTTTTTTTCGACTTTCACATTTTTTTTCAAAAGTTATGGAATTGTGAACACATTGCTTTGTAATGCAGACGGTAGACAATATTATTGCCTTCCGAATAAGCCTATTTTTATCTCAGTATGACTAAAACTTTGAGATATATGATTTTTTTTGTACTCGCATAGAGCATATTTCAACAAAAAAAACAAAATGGCTGCCACATAGCGGGGAAGTGTATTGGACCCAAGCCTATAGTGTAATAGTACTTTAAAATAGCTTATATTTAAGTATTTAGAATATCGCTAGTCCATGTCCGGACACACTGTATATATAGATTTAAACACGTACACTATTAAACGGGATCCTGTAAAAAAACCGTACCTGCAAAAAACGGGATCTTACCGTAGGAAAGGGCCACATCGAAATATTTGAATGCAAAAAAAAAAATACGTTGCGGTCTCCAGGACCGCGGTGGTAGGTGGATAAGGGTTAATATTTTCACCACTAGTATGCTACATTTGTAAGCGTACTCTCTTTTATTCGTATTATACTATTTTCAAAAATAGACGTGATAGTAATATAAAATCACAGTAATAAAAAATAAAGACACAATAATAAATCAGATTCAGTAAAATTTAACTGGCAGTTCGTATAGTGTATTCAGTTCCGATTTTAAATCTTTTGAGAACAATGCTTTGTTTTGGGAAAAGGATAGGCAGATGATGTTTTAAAATATGTTTTTGCGGCACAACAACCAGGGTCTGACTTATTTTTAATGGGCGACTTAGGTTCATCCTTAGATATTCTTACTTTTAACTCTCTTTTCTTTTTCTCACATTCCTCTTCTTCAGCACCCATAATTTCTTCAATGCTAGTGTCTGAATTATAATTTTATACGCTTCTTTGAAATATGTAAAATCGATTAACTCCTATCGAAAAAAAAAAAAAAATCTTATTCTTATCTTCCTGATATTCTTGTTCTGGTAATAATGCCTGACTACGTTCAGAAAAAAATTCGTCTCCTTGCTTATTATTTACAAATAATACGTTTATTCATCATCATCTTCCTGCCCCTGTCCCATTTTATTTGGGGTCGGCGCAACACGTCTTTTTCCATTCTTCCCTGTTAGACGTCATGGCATCATTTACTCCTTTGTCTTTTATATCATTCTTCACACCATCCATCCATCTTTTCTTTGGCCTTCCTCTCCCTCTCCATCCATCATCAAATAATACGTTTATTAATACAAACAAATTACCTAATACAAGTAAATTTACAAAAATGTTGACGACCCCGAACATTTTTACTAAAATGAATAAATCCTACCTTGTGATGCCATATTTGCGTAGAATACCAACGAATGTGAATCGAAGCACACAGAAAACTTTTTCTCACGGCGAAATACGCATAAAACATCACAGGGGTCCAGTGACGCTCTAGGTGCGTCATCCTTGATGTATAGGCCCGTGACGCGCCTGGCACGTCATCGTCCAATGTTCGGGGCCTGGCTAAAGGGGCTTCTAAACGGGCCATGTTTTACTGCAATTTGTGGCTACAATATAGTGGCCGGCAACATTGCAAGCAATAACAGCCAGACTGCAATATTGCAGTAATGTCCCGGCCATAATTGATAACATTTTAGGTATGGCCATACATGGTCTATTAATGTTCGATAGATTGCCAGACGATCGCCGAGCGATCGATTTAACTGCAATATTGCCCAGCTAGTTCTATTGTTGTTTCAATCGCTCTTTATTGTTATGGCATAGTGCGTCTTTTTTAATCTTTTTTCCGATTTTGTTTAAAAGAAACTCGAAGTCACCCTTCGACATTCTAGTAAATTTTTTAAATAATTATTTTTTCAAGGCTTATTTCTTGATTTAAATTATCTAAAGTTTCACGCCTATTTAGGTAAGGTCGAATCCACAATCCTTTTTTTTTTTTTAAACAATATAAGCCGCTGCGACAAGTGTGATTTCGACAGCCATTGCTGCCGATGTGAGTAGCCCGTTTAGGAGTCTGCATCATGAGCCATACTATTGCAGTCATATTGCAACACATAGCCCAGCCATAGAATTGCTCGACCATCAAGAACAATAAAATATTTTTGTAATGGCCAAGCAATTAGTTGCCTATAGTGCAGCCACAAATTGCAGAAAAACGTTGCCCGTTTAGACGCTCCCTAAAGTATGCATGAAAATGATGGTGGCAATGAATCTGTTAAAGTTTACTAGCTGGCATAGAACAATAACTTCATGAATGAGTGTTTGATATGGGTAATCCCAAATTAGTTACTTTTTTTATTATTTAGTTACTCTGAAACATTAATGTATTAAAAATCCAAGATACACAATCGGCGTCTCAAAATCGTCCCCATGAAATACGTGCACATTTGACAATTGTGCACTTCTTTTGAAATAGTCTCGCACCAACCGCGTTACTACATGGTCGTTAAAAATGCCGAAGTGTTCGCTGAGAAATTGTAAAAATATAGCTTCTAGAACGATAAAAAAGGATGGGATTTCGTATTTTCGATAAGGATTGAATTGTTTTTGTTGTTTTTATGGCCTTATTTACAACGCATTGCGTGATTTTGATTTAATTTGTCTCAAAACTTCACTCTGCAGCCCAAGTATAATACGGCAAATTTCAAGGGCCGCTTAATCAGTGTTAGAACTATGTATAATAGCTTACTACATTTTTAGTCGCGTTATAAAAATGACCTTGTTCGTTATCGATGGAGTCGATTTTTTTTTTTGTAATACTATTTTTTTAAATTAATAAGTTTGAACTATTTCGTGTAAAAGTTTATAAGAATATTTAAACGTTATACATAGGTATATTATATTAGGTATTTGTATACTATACTATAGTTTTCCTATATATTTATGTTATCCCATAATAGGGAAGATGGGAGGTCGAAAAAAGGCCGATTTTTTGAAGTTTTCGTAAATATTATATGAATTAATTAGGTGACTACTATTGTTAGCGACATCGGCATGCTAATAACAGGAGTCGCCATATTGAAAACTTAAAAATCCCTTAAACAAAAAATTGAAATAAATAATTTTACCAGATAATCTTTGTTTAAGTGATGTTAAAATTAAAGTATAAATATGTATTTAAACTCAATTTATAAACTCGTGAAAACGAATACAATATCTTCAGAAAATAAAAAAAATATAAAATTATATTCCTCTCCACTCCATGCCCTGTCCTACTGGCTAACTTTGGTCGTAAAATTTTATTGCTTTTTGTAAACTGCCTTGTAAAAAGAACTTTAAGGAATGGGCATAAGGTTGAACTTGCAATAAATATGTTTATAGTATAACTATAACTACCTAGACACAATTACCGAGTGTTTGGCGACAGTTTTGAGTGTTACTTTTGTTCGAGAATGTGCATGGTTTTTAATACATCAATGCTTTGAAAACATTTTTTTTTCCAATTTACGAATTATTTTAACCTATCATAATTGATATAATTAATGGGCACTAGCCCTACCCGTGTGTTAAATTAATGTCACTATTGTAGCGCCACGTTGTATACTTAACAATAGATATATAATATGTATGTAAATATATTTAATATTTGGTCGAACCACCTTGCGCGTCTAAAACAGCGTCCAGCCTGTCCTTCATGCCGGCCACCATGTTCCAGCAGGTGTCCGTGCCCCTGAGACCCTAAAACAAAGAAAAATTTTGTCAATTTCAATACTAATAAGAAGATTCTTTCTATTTCTTAAAGCCGTGGACCGAATTACATAATTCAAACGGGAATCTCAGTTTTGAACATAATCCTGTCATTTGACTAAAATCTCGCAAATATTCCTATAAACAAAAAAAACCTCGTTTTCAAGTTACGTAATTATTTACAAATAGCATCCGCCCGCAACTTCGTTTGCGTAGAATTCGGAATTCCCGGCGTTTAAAAATATGTTGCTAATAATGCAGGGCCGTAGCACGGTAATATTATAATACAGTACTCCAACTTCATACAAACGGACGAAACGCGAGCTATACCTACGCGCCTCGATCTCGGCGTGCGCTCGGTGCGCAGACCGTCACGGCTGTACCGCAGTGTCGAACGGACGGTGTGTTGTTTTTTTAACAATAACCGCGCGATTTTTTCTCTAATAGATAAGTATGGATATGGATAAGTATTTCCTTTTATCTCACAAAAAAAAGGTGTTTGGATTAATAAATATAGCGAATAGAGTAACGGAAAGTTATTGAGACGAGTGAAATAGGTAGTTATATGCGGTTCTGAATGAATCATGATACGGTAGGTACCTACTTACGCTTGTGTTAAAACTTCGGTGCATGTGTGTTTTGTTAGTTTGCATAATTCAAAGTAAAGACGTGGTATTTTATTATTAATAATATTTGTTTATTATCTGTGTGTATGAATAATACTAGAAAAAAAATGAAATCTACCAATCAAAAAACAACACGCATTTTTATTGACCATTTCCTATTCAATATACAAAGTATTTCATTTACTTATATAAAAAGGATATTTACAATCACAAAACTAAATAGAAACAGAAAGTAGGCAAATGTAATTAAAATGCTGGAGACGGGCAGCCCTAACGCATGTTTACGTACCGCGCGGCTGTAGGCATTTATTTCTATCATGCGGCCGAGTTACACTACTGTATTATAATATTACCGTGGCCGTAGCCTGCATTGTGGGGCAATGCCCTACCTTCAAACACTAATGCCCTACCTTAAGAAAACACCATGAACTAAGTTATGACGGAAAAAAAAAATACTAGCTTATAATGACATCTAAATTATTCCGAATTAACCATGGCATTTTACAATCATAATATACATAAATTCTTTATTCTGCTCATAGATGGCATTTGAAATATGTGTGCAAGATTTGTTCATATTACAGTCTATGGAACGGGAATCACTTAGCCTCTAAAATCCTAAGGACTATGTTGGTCCCATAGTAAAAGTTGTTAATATTGATGGGTAGAACACCCCCTTAAATTTTAAAGTCAGCCTGTATATCATCGCCGACAATTAATTATTAACTGACAAAAGTTAAGAAAGCCAAAAATCGATTGACTAAACAATAAACAATATTTATTTGTTCTAGACTTAAACCTATTACAAGTTTTGAACCTTATTAAATTAAGCTATTGTAGTTCTATGGCAAGATACAAGACAAAATGCAACTGGGCTTAAACTAGGAGGACTCTTGTGCTATAAGCACCAGTTACTTCCGCCACCACCGTGATCGAACTGCTATTACAAGTTTGGTGCGGTGCAAACTAGAACAGATCAAGTATCATTTTTACTTCCGCCCTACCTGTAACACCAGCTGCCCTACCTTAAATTCAATTCTAGCTACGGCCCTGTAATAATGTAGCTACTGTAATTGGTTTATTTATATATGTATAGAAAGACAGATTAGGTAGGCTTAATACATTCCTGTCTGTGAAACCATGGAAATACACATAAAAAATTTCAACCCAATCGGTCAAGCCGTTTAGTAGTTGACATACCACAGCAGCGCCACCTTCTGGATCCAATTGTATTTTTAAAACAATCCAGGAAACCATCGAAATACATACCCATATAAAATTTGAACCCAATCGGTTCAGTCGTTTAGAATTTATATGAAAAAGATAAGTATGGAAGGATAATTCACACTACCCGTTGTCCTATTACCCGTTTTCCCATAAGAATGAAGCATTTTCCCGCAATAAAAAGTAGCCTATGTTCATCAGGGATAATTTCGGCTTCTAATAGTAAAACAAATTTTCAAATTGTTCCAGTAGTTTCGGAGCCTATTCAATACAAACAAACAATCAAATCTATCCTCTTTATAATATTAGTGTAGATTATTCTTGAACATTAAAATTCTCAAATATTCTACGTTAATAAGTATATCAGATTCATAAGAATACGAAAACTAACAATAAATTAAACTAATTAGAACAATACAAAACACTTTAATTAGATATTCAAATTTTAATAAAACAGTAATAGTCCGTATTGACTCCCACATCATTTACTTTAAAATCCAATCATTACCTACTGGATTGTTTAGAATGTTTCATGACAAAATGGAATCAAAAACAATAATTCATTGAATTCTGTTTACTTAAGTATAACCCTGAATTTGAACTTTCACTTACGATACTTACTATGCCTTCTGTTAGCTTAATTCGAAAATTCTATAGAAAAACACCATTGACACATTTTTTCAATACTTACTAGCCTTTGTTTGTTTAATTTAAAAATTGTATTTACAAAAAATATTACTCACCGGTTGTATCTGTCATCTCGATATCAATCGAAGCGCTGCCTTTGAATTTGCGCCAACTAAGGCGCCGTAATATTATAAGAACCGCACGTATTATTAATTAAAACACAACAACAGTAACTAATGAGACACAATTACTTTTTCTATTGTTACCGAACTTTAAATTTCTCGAAAACACAGTACTACGACTCCAAAGTCCAACTGACTGACGCAACTGACGTTCACGTAATGGATGGATAAACGTCAACGTCAAATGTCAACTCGGAAGCGGTGACGGATGCGCTAATTGGCTCAATTATTAGTCTGTGCAACCATTGGTCAATTTTAGAAACGTTGAAAACTCCACCAATCATGCACAGGATACTTTCTTTCTAACACTATATGGCGCGTTGTAGTTATAGATATGTATAGAGTTTACCGTGATGTGCTGGCGTCTGTACATTAGAGTTGTACCATAGTGTCATACAGTTTATCGATGTTAGTATCTAATTAAATTCAAAGGCCACAGTAGTTTGTTTTTATTATTCTTGAAATTTACACTTATTGCAACAATTTGGGTTGTTAATGGATTGAATGCAAATAAAACTATTTATTTACCAATCATTTAGTTTAATTATTGAGTTATATTATTAATAATTACTTTGAGATCATATTACTTACATGTCACTTATGAATAATATTATCACGTGATATTATTACATAGCAACAATTTTTATAACAGGAACTTTCTAATATTCTCACTAATCAGATTAATTATATGTATAAAATAAATCAAAATTTTCGTATGAAATTGCGTAGTATATACGTAACGATTTTTAAGTATAACGATATTTATATTCTTAAAATAGATACATTATTTAGTTTCTCGTATCTAACCTAATTAAACATTAAAGGATCAACAATCAACAATTATAAATGCTCACTGATCAGTGTTCAAAAACTACAAAACTCACTAAAAATACTTATAAAATATCAACAATAGTACATAATTAGGTATAGTGTAATAGTGTTGCAATAATAGAAATATCTCTTAAAATGAAATACTGAAAATAAAATTTACTAAACCATTTTTTAAATTAGTCCTAAATCTCGTAAAAATCTATAAAAATTCAAAACATACAAATGTCAGTTATATTAATTATCATAGGTACTCAATAGTCAGTCTTGTAACGATAAAATGACACAGAAAAATAATAATATTCTTATAATAATCAACAATTGTATATAGATAATTTTAAATATCACAGATCAACATTAAAATCACATATTTTGTTAAAAATCAACATGTTATACAACAATAAAATATCTATTTATTGTGATATTTTTCGAAACATGGTGCAGCACAAAGATAAACGTTACATATTTTACACCAGTAGCGAGTCTCCTTTCGTTTTTTTTTTATTGCACAGAACTTACATCTTTGATGTTTTGCTATGCGAGTAGGCATGTGGTCTTTTGCATTGCCGGGTAATATGCTAAGGGGATTGTTAAAACCTCGTCCAGTTCTTATGGGTCTTTCTAAAACGTTACCAGTGTTGTAACAATCTATCATTTGCCGAATTAGGCTCAGTTGGAAGTCGGCAAATGCTAAATTCGGTATACCTTTTATCATTTTAAAACAAAAAAATGCATTTAAAAGGTGCATATCAAATATATGAAAGAATAGTTTTTTGTACCATTTTACTGTTTTTCGTATGCACTGAAGTGACGATAACAACATGTCTGCAGTATCAACACTACCCATATTTTTAGAGTAGTCTAAAACAGCTTTAGGTTTCATGACTGGTAAACCCGTTTCTCTATTTATTCTAGCTGATGGTTCCATGGAATTATCATGAATGGTTGATAACATGTATATATATTTTTTGTCCCTCCATTTACATGCCATAAGGGATCCAGAATACTGCGTTTCCATTTCATGTAGATTTAGTTTTCTGCTTAAATTAGCCATACACTTTCTATTTTGTTTTACAGTACCGCAAGCATAAATGTTGTTATCATATAAATATTTAAATAATAGTGGACTTGTGTACCAATTATCTACATACAAATGACGGTTTGAGCCAAAAAAGTCTTTCAGTAAAGACGATACAACGGCTCCCCCAACGCCTAAATTTGCTGGATCGTCAATATCTGTAGCTGCACCACAGTAAACTATAAAGTCTATTATTAAACCGGAATGTACATCGCATAAAACAAATAATTTTACCCCAAATCTATTTCTTTTTTTTGGTAAGTATTGTTTAATTGTTAAACGGCCCTTGAAAGGAACAATACTTTCATCTATACACACATCTCTATACGGCGTAATGATACTTTTAAATTTTCCTCTCGCGTGAGCGACACATGCTTCTATTTTAGAAAGAATTGAATTTTCTTCATTTGGCCGGGAAAAATGTAGCATGCCTAAAATCATGCAAAATCTATTTCGTGACATTAATTTAGAAAAAATGGGGGCATTTAATAAAATATCTGTCGACCAATGTTCTTCAATAGTCAAATGACGATTTCGGGTCATCAGCATCATAATTGTTAAAAAACATTGCATTTCTGGGACTGTAACATCATACCATCTATGCAGGCGTGAATGCATTCGTAAGTCTACTTTCAACAGAAAATTGTTGTGAAATTTATTTGTCATTTCGACAATGAATGACATAAAATCATTGTCCATAAAATGTTGAAACACGTCGAGTTCAGTAAAATTTTCAGAGGGAGTAAAATGCAATCCAGATGAAAAGTCATCAAAAGCGGCAACTTCTGGTGGCCGTCCTTCTGTAGTCCACTTAAACTGTTCTGTCTCACGATTTCTGTAATGACGATCATGTCCAGAAGTTGAGGGCGTTTCATCAGACAGTTCTTGGTGACCAGCAATCGTCGGCTGTAACGCATAAACCACTAATTAAATATTTGTGATCAAATAACACAACCATATAAATTTAGGAAGTTTGTTTGTTTAATCGTTTAAAATCAAACATTTATAATAAATAAAAATTCACCTAAATATCTAAAAAAGTATTTCAAAAAATCCTGATAGTAATTTTTCTATAGTCTACTGTATTTAATTGTATATTTTTGTATACTGTATTTTATATGAATTGATGGTAAATTAAAAATCTAATCTGGTAATACTGAAACCAGCTAATGACAATTCGCCGAATATTATTTATAAAATTTCGTCTGCGTGAAGTTATATTTGTGTGTCGCAGTTAAATAATTTGGCAAAATAAATATATTGTACTTATATTAGTTTGATTTCACACTGACAATAAATATAACAAGTAGGTAAGTATAATCAAGTACTATTATCATTTATTTACTTATTATAATCATTTATTATCTGAATCATTTGTTTAATTTCAGGATTAAAACAATGTCACAAAAACGACCAGGATCTCCGTCGATACTATCTGGGTATATAAAGCTTCGTTGCAAAGAAGATACAATAAAAAAAGAAGTAGCCACACAAACAGTCAATGAGCCTTACGTGGCTCGTAACAAAAACAATATATTATTTGAACCAGGCGCATTGTCCAGAGTGGACTTCTATAATCAACGCCCTTCAGATGAGAGGAACGAAAATTTCTCCAGATTAATCGCATTTGAAATGGAAAGAGTACCAGAAGATAGGCGTACTAATTTGTACGCGCAAATAATTAATTTAATCAGAATATACCGGGGTGATTCCGATTTATCCGAAAGTGTTGATTTCATACCAGAATGTCCTTCTGACGAAGATGAAAATCCTTTACCATTAAATATACGGTACAAGAAAATTGATTAAATTTTGATTAAGGTTAATTAAGGTTTGATTCAATCAATCAATCAATCAAAAGGTTTGATTATTTGTTTTTAATTATTATTTCATGATTAAGTTCCCAAATAATTTTGTATTGTTACTATTTGATTCTTACAAGACTGATTAGCATAATGCAAATAAACAATTTTCAATTTTTTTTAAGTTAGGTTCGACAAGTAGGAACATGTTTGCCGGCAAACTCGCGTCGAAGCTCATGCGTGATACAATAGGGATTTATTACTTGTTATTGTAGGTAATATTGTAAGTCAACATAAAATATTATTATTAGGTATGCTCATTTTGTAAAAGTTTGTTAAATTAAATAAATTGTAGACATCTATGGTGTTTCATTTCATTTGTTAGTAACTACAAATGCATATTTATGTAAACTATTCATAATTGTTTCTGATTTATGAAACACGGTAGATTCACACCGAAGTGGCAGCGCAGCGGCCGGCACTTTTACTGTTAAACGATTTTAAGCTTTATCTCGACTAGGAAATGCGCAGTATCGCTTGAAAATTCAAAAAGGCATGCGGCTCCGCGAGACCTTGAGAGTTCACAGGCGATACTGCGCATTTTGCAGTTGAGGTAAAGCTTAAAATCGTTTGCTAGTAACAGTGCCGGCCGTTTGGTTTGAATTGTGCCATAAGCTAATTTTAATTTGTGGGTAAAAATTGATTGTGGGTAAAAATTGTTTTCGTAATTTCTCAAGCTCAGTTGAATATGATTATATAGGTACCCTTACAAAATGTAAGCGAGTAGGCGAAATAAGAGAGCACTCTTTAGAATATAATAACCAATTAAGTATGTACATACTTACATGTAAAGCAAAACATAACTTTAAATTAAAATTAACTTACCTCTAAATCATCTTCATCTAAAGATTCAGAAAACTCATCGTCTTCAGTACCTTCCAAGATACGTAATAATTGTTCAGTGGTAAATACTTCTTGTTGTTCCATATTTCCCGCACTAAAATTCACTTTATACGCTTACGACGTCACGAGTCAGTCGACTTCTGCCGACAATGGCGCAGAGGGGACTGCTTATCGAGAGCTTGCTAGGGATGCGCATGATTGGCGATAAGGGAATATCGAAAATGTATTTACGCAACTATGTTTCAGTTTTTAATATAGTAAAACTACTTTTTTCTCAGTGCTTACAATCGTTTATATTTTGTTAGAACAATAAAAACTGTAATGACAAATATTACAATACCTTAAGTTACCTAAATTAATTTAAGAATATAATATACGTCAACATGATACTACATCACTAGCAGTCGGCTCTGCACGACATTGGCGTCATGGGACTTACTTTTTTAACCATAAATTATTTTACTTTTTATCATCAAATATTTAAATGAGGAATATGCATTTTTGTTTACTGTATGCAACTAAATAATGTTTAGACATTCAGCTTTCAAGGTGTATCAATAAAATACATAAAAGTAATGATTTAATAGGTTTATTTTGTATTTTTCTGCGACCTGTTTTTTGTCGAGTATAGCCGTCGTTGGCGCACAGGGCACGCTTGCTCATGTCGGCTATAGCCGACATTGGCGTTCAAAAGGTTAAACAATTATTTATCCGATTTTGTAAATATCAATCAAATAAACAGAAGACGAGCTGATTTTGTAAGTGTTACAGTTGAAAATGATAACCTAACAGATTTTCCCCGGCTATCATATAGTTAACTAATATTGATTTCTCTTGGAACATATCAATTAAAGCACTCGCGTTCCTATTATGGAGAGCACGTAAGGGCAAATGGCACCTATATAATAGAAGTATGCAGGGAGGTTGACAGGAGTCTACTGGAAGAGCTGTCAACATCAAACACATTGTGGATTTTACGGGGAAGAATTAAGTCTAGACATGTAGGAAGAAAGATATACTTTGTTTATATTTTGATTGACAGCTTTCTAAGTGGCCGGGAAGCTATAAAGCAATACTGTTGCAATTGCATTGTTGGACGAAGAACAGTAGGATGCTGTGCCCATATCATGTCAATCATCTGGTACTTGGGATGGGCACGGCATCAATATAGCCTGTCTCCCACTGCACCTTTCTTACATAATATATTGCTAATATATGATGATGAGCATGAATAAAATATTTAAATGATAAATAGTGGTGTTTTTATTGTACCTACAATAATCCTGTCATCCTTAGGTAGCTGGTACCTTATTATCCTTATCTTAATAGGTTTAAAGTTAGATTCCGATAAGTGAGTCTCTAATGTCTCCTGAGTTTTCTGTGACTACTGCGAAAATAATAATCAATGGACTACTGAGTTTAAAACTAATAGAGTAGGTACACTTAAACTGTCATTATGTATAATTAATTATGATCAGTGTGTAAATCATTGAACTGAACAAACTTCAACATGTAGGTAGTTATCATATTTTCTTTCATTACAAAGCATAATTTAGCAATATATTAAGCATACAATAAACATTTATGCGTTAAAATAGTATAGAGGTAAAAGAACCTAATAAAGTACAAACATTAATGCACTTGACCTCACTTTTACAGAAATTAAGATTTCTCTTTATCCCCATTGTATTTTTTTTTTCATTTTTCATATTAAAAGCTCATAATATTCCCTATCAAACCATACCACTTTTATTTCTGTAGAAACTAAAAAAGTTTAATGCCAGCGTTCTATGAGCTTCTGCCATTCTCCTTTGACAGTTTGTGGTAACTTGATGTGCTGGCGACTGTACTTTGATCCTACTTTTCACCGTCGACTTGTTTGGTAAATGGTGATCTAATTTATTTGGGGGCACGGGAGTGCCCCCAGATAAGGTGCTTCAAGTCAATCTATTTATTTAAAACATAAAAAAAAATGTAATATTGGTATAGCCACTATAAGATGTTGTTACGTTAGCTAATTAGTATAGAATAGAATATTTCTTTATTTTTAAAAACATTATAATTACGTAATAACTTAAGACAGAAGGTCCCTTAAGTAGGGACTGAATAAATTAACCGACTTGGTATTACATGGATCTCACAACTTTTTACGGTAGAAGAACTCAGTTGCGAGACTTGTTTTTTTTACAAGTTATGTTTTTGATGGCATTTATTTATTTACAAATAACTAAACCCTTTGTATTAGCCTAGTACTGACTGATTAACACAATAATAGCCATACATACCAATTGTTGCATGAGCACATTTAAATCCTCTTCTTTTTGGCTAGCTTGTTTACTATTGGTGACTCTTGTCTCTTCATCGGTATCTGTATTAGCCAATAAAAAATCTAGTTCGCGTTCAGCTTCCTCGTAAGTTGGAATATTTCTTCTTTTGACTTGACATTTTATGTCTCGCCAATCAGGTTGTGGTAAGGTGTTTGTTTGTATTTCACAAGTTTTAACGCATTGTGTTTAGGCCTTTTTACTATATTATTCCGTTCCAATGGCGAAGGAGCAATCCAGTGCATGTTTTTTCCTTTCTCAAAAGTTCGTACTATTTTGTACGGCATTCTGAAATTAAATTAATTAACATAATATTAAACACCTAATTACTTATAATACAATCAATATTAGGTTCGTGGCATGCGGCTGCAGTCGCATTCTCTCCAGGTTCATAATTATAAGCCCGTGTCATACCTACAACCCCGATAGAGATTTAACCTTTTAACCGCCTACGTCGGATTAATCCGACAAAAATTTTCGGGCCCATTTCGCCAGAGTCGTATATATCCGACCAAAAACCACAGCTCGTTTAATCTGCTTTTTTATTTAATTACGCTGTATTCTATCAAAAATATGTTTATATTAGGTAAATAGAGTTAATGAAGCAATCATTTACAATTTAATACACTTTAGTTTCATAATAAGAAGTCCTAAAAATAATGTCCAAAGTTAGATGAATTACTAATATTATTTTTAGCAAATTGTATTGATGTCCAACGCCCATGACGGAAAAATCCGACACGAGGGACGGGACATATGCCAAGATTCACCGATACAAAAATAAACATAAATCAAAATATTTCTCGTTTTACTGACTAATTAACTTTAAAACAAATATTGCTGTATTTGTTTTAAAGTTAATTAGTCAGTATAACGAGAAATATTTGCTAATAAAACGTTTTTTTACAAATATTTGTGAGTATTTACTTGTGAAATGTCAGCGACTGAATTGATGGTTCCCATCCCTAGCCTACATGTTCCGAAACTTACTTTGTTAGGACGCCCAGCGCCAGGGTCGGATAAATACGACCGCTTCTTACGTCATAAACGAGTGCCGACTTCTGGAATTTTCCATCAGTGTTGTGCTTGTGAATGTAGTTTTACGTTCGTATGTCGATAAATGTAGTACAGACGCCAGCACATCACGGTAAACTCTATACATATCTATAACTACAACGCGCCATATAGTGTTAGAAAGAAAGTATCCTGTGCATGATTGGTGGAGTTTTCAACGTTTCTAAAATTGACCAATGGTTGCACAGACAGAATTGAGAGCCAATGAGCGCCGCCGCGCATCCGCCACCGCTTCCGAGTTTATCCGATCCTTCACGAACTTAAACGAATACGTCAGTTGCGACACAGCCACGCGTCAGTCAGTTGGACCAGTTGGACTTTGGAGTCGTAGTACTGTGTTTTCGAGAAATTTAAAGTTCGGTAACAAAAGAAAAAGTAATTGTGTCTCATTAGTTACTGTTGTTGTGTTTTAATTTATAATACGTGCGGATCTTATAATATTACGGCGCCTTAGTTGACGCAAATTCAAAGGCAGCGCTTCGATTGATATCGAGATGACAGATATAACCGGTGAGTAGTATTTTTGTAAATACAATTTTTAAATTAAAAAAAACAAAGGCTAGTAAGTGTTGAAAAAATGTGTCAATGGTGTTTTTATATAGAATTTTCGAATTAAGCTAACAGAAGGCATAGTAAGTATCGTAAGTGAAAGTTCAAATTCAGGGTTATACTTAAGTAAACAGAATTCGATGAATTATTGTTTTTGATTCCATTTTGTCATGAAACATTCTAAACAAAAGTTAATTAATCCAGTAGGTAATGATTGGATTTTAAAGTAAATGATGTGGGAGTCAATACGGACTATTACTGTTTTATTAAGATTTGAATATCTAATTAAAGTGTTTTGTATTGTTCTAATTAGTTTAATTTATTATTAGTTTTCGTATTCGTATTAATCTGATATATTAACGTAGAATATTTGAGAATTTTAATGTTCAAGAATAATCTACACTAATATTATAAAGAGGACAGATTTGATTGTTTGTTTGTATTGAATAGGCTCCGAAACTACTGGAACGATTTAAAAATTTGTTTTACTATTAGAAGCCGAAATTATCCCTGATACTGAACATAGACTACTTTTTATTGCGGGAAAATGCTTCATTCTTATGGGAAAACGGGTAATAGGACAACGGGTAGTGTGAATTATCCTTCCATACTTATCTTTTTCACATAAATTCTAAACGACTGAACCGATTGGGTTCAAATTTTATATGGGTATGTATTTCGATGGTTTCCTGGATTATTTTAAAAATACAATTGGATCCGGAAGGTGACGCTGCTGTGGTATGTCAACTACTAAAGGGCTTGACCGATTGGGTTGAAATTTTGTATGTGTATTTCCATGGTTTCACAGACAGGAATGTATTAAGCCTACCTAATCTGTCTTTCTATACATGTATAAATAAACCAATTACAGTAGCTATGTTATTACAGGGCCGTAGCTAGACTTGAATTTAAGGTAGGGCAACTGGTGTTACAGGTAGGGCGGAAGTAAAAATGATACTTGATCTGTTCTAGTTTGCACCGCACCAAACTTGTAATAGCAGTTCGATCACGGTGGTGGCAGAAGTAACTGGTGCTTATGGCACAGGAGTCCTCCTAGTTTAAACCCAGTTGCATTTTGTCTTGTATCTTGCCATAGAACTACAATAGCTTAATTTAATAAGGTTCAAAACTTGTAATAGGTTTAAGTCTAGAACAAATAAATATTGTATATTGTTTAGTCAATCGATTTTTGGCTTTCTTAACTTTTGTCACTTAATACTTAATTGTCGGCGATGCTATACAGGCTGACTTTAAAATTTAAGGTAAGGACCAACATAGTCCTTAGGATTTTAGAGGCTAAGTGATTCCCGTTACATAGACTGTAATACGAACAAATCTTGCACACATATTTCAAATGCCATCTATGAGCAGAATAAAGAATTTATGTATATTATGATTGTAAAATGCCGTGGTTAATTTGGAATAATTTAGATGTCATTATAAGCTAGTATTTTTTTTCCGTCATAACTTAGTTCATGGTGTTTTCTTAAGGTAGGGCATTAGTGTTTGAAGGTAGGGCATTGCCCCACAATGCAGGCTACGGCCCTGCATTATTAGCAACATATTTATACGCCGGGAATTCCGAATTCTACGCAATCGAAGTTGCGGGCGGATGCTAGTTGTAAATAATTACGTAACTTGAAAACGAGTTTTTTTTTGTTTATAGGAATATTTGCGAGATTTTAGTCAAATGACAGGATTATGTTCAAAACTGAGATTCCCGTTTGAATTATGTAAATCGGTCCACGGCTTTAAGAAATAGAAAGAATCTTCTTATTAGTATTGAAATTGACAAAATTTTCTTTGTTTTAGGGTCTCAGGGGCACGGATACCTGCTGGAACATGGTGGCCGGCATGAAGGACAGACTGGACACTGTTTTAGACGCGCAAGGTGGTCCGACCAAATATTAAATATATTTACATATATATTATGAATCTATTGTTAAGTATACAACGTGGCGCTACAATAGTGACATTAATTTAACACACGGGTAGGGCTAGTGCCCATTAATTATATCAATTATGATAGGTTAAAATAATTCGTAAATTGGAAAAAAAATGTTTTCAAAGTAACTAAACTTGGGATTATCAAACACTCATTCATGAAGTTATTGTTCTATGCCAGCTAGTAAACTTTAACAGATTAATCATTTTCATGCATACTTTAGCCAGGCTCCGAACATTGGATGATGACGTGCCAGGCGCGTCACGGGCCTATACATCAAGGATGACGCACCCTGGACCCCTGTGATGTTTTATGCGTATTTCGCCGTGAGAAAAAGTTTTTTGTGTGCTTCGATTCGCATTCGTTGGTATTCTACGCAAATATGGCATCACAAGGTAGGATTTATTCATTTTAGTAAAAATGTTTGGGGGTCGTCAACATTTTTGTAAATTTACTTGTATTAGGTAATTTGTTTGTATTAATAAATATATTATTTGATGATGGATGGAGAGGGAGAGGAAGGCCAAAGAAAAGATGGATGGATGGTGTGAAGAATGACATAAAACACAAAGGAGTAAATGATGCCATAACGTCTAACAGGGAAGAATGGAAAAAGACGTGTTGCGCCGACCCCAAATAAAATGGGACAAGGGCAGGAAGATGATGATGAATAAACGTATTATTTGTAAATAATAAGCAAGGAGACGAATTTTTTTCTGAACGCAGTCAGGCATTATTACCAGAATAAGAATATCAGGAAGATAAGAATAAAGATTTTTTTTTTATCGAATGGAGTCAATCGATTTTACATATTTCAAAGAAGCGTAAATTCGTGAGACCTTGTAATAGTCGAGATAAAAATTATAATTCAGACACTAGCACTGAAGAAATTATGGGTGCTGAAGAAGAGGAATGTGAGAAAAAGAAAAGAGAGTTAACCCTTAAATGCATAATGTTGCCATATGGCAACAAAGTACGTCATTTATTTTTTTTAAGAATGTGATAGCTGTGAGTTTCTAAACGCACCTCTTTTTGTCAAAACAATATATACACTCTATGAATATTAATATTATTGTATAATTATTATATATTTATTATCTAAATTCTATAGATAAATACCTATACAATAGCATTTTTTGCAATACCATAAAATAAATCATGCATTTAAGGGTTAAAAGTAAGAATATCTAAGGATGAACCTAAGTCAGACCCTGGTTGTTGTGCCGCAAAAAAATATTTTAAAACATCATCTGCCTATCCTTTTCCCAAAACAAAGCATTGTTCTCAAAAGATTTAAAAACGGAACTGATACACTATACGAACTGCCAGTTAAATTTTACTGAAACTGATTTATTATTGTGTTTTTATTTTTTATTACTGTGATTTTATATTACTATCACGTCTATTTTTGAAAATAGTATAATACGAGTAAAAGAGAGTACGCTTACAAATGTAGCATACTAGTGGTGAAAATATTACCCCTTATCCACCTACCATCGCGGTCCCGGAGACCGCAACGTATTTTTTTTTTTGCATTCAAATATTTCGATGTGTAAGGGCCCTTTACGGCAAGATCCCGTTTTTTGCAGGTACGGTTTTTTTACAGGATCCCGTTTAATAGTCTACGTGTTTAAATATATATATTCACACAAGCATCCTGTTTATAGTATCCGGAAAACAAGATGTTTGTGTGAATATGTATATTTAAACACGTACACTACTAAACGGGATCCTGCAAAAAACCGTATCTGCAAAGGACTGCACGTCTATAATTATAGGGTGACTGGTAATTAATGGCCGATACTTAAACTTAAACACATGATTGTACTCATCATTACACACAACTTTTACTATCGGACCAAATCCGAAATAGCGAAAAAAAATCAGCTGTTCCCTACATTTATGTTCATACGAGTCGTCAAAATGTAGGGAACAGCTGATTTTTTTTTCGTCATTTCACTTTTTGTCCCATTATAAAACTTGTTTGTTGTCATGAGTAGAATCATGTGTTTAAGTATCGTTCACTAATTACCAGTCATCCTATATACCTTTTCTACACATGCTTTATTTAGGAAAAAACAGTAGTCACAAAATGCGTGTGTGTAATGAAAGTAAACTTACCTTATCCTTTATTTGCTAGTTGCCGTTGCAGTCTCAGGGACCGGTGGTAGGTGGAAACGGGTTAAAAATATATACAACGTGTAACGTTAAATGCGCAAAACCTGAAAATAGTTTGATCAGAATAACGAGCAGAATTAATTAAACCACTTTTTAATATAGGTCACATTTTCCAAAAAATCTTCATTAAAAACGTTGCCGTGTCTATTTATTAATAGGTCAAGCAACCCAATGTCAGCACGGCAAAGCGGCCCGGTGACGACTCCTCCCGCGATAAAGCGTCGTCGCAGACGCAAGAAACGATCAGAATGGCCAGTAAAACTAAAACAGCAAATAAAACCTATACAATTTTTTTAATGACTTGTTTTCTCTCTGAAATATGTCAATTCAATTAAAAATCAGTTGAGGGGTCTGAGGTTTTGCGCATTTAACGTTACACGTTGTATATCTTAGTTTATCTGTTACAAACAATCGTCTTTTTATTATATTAGTTTAAAAATTAGTAGATAATATGCAAAATAAAGATATAAAAGTATGTATATTTAAATTTTACATTATCTATAGCTATTAGAGTTTAAGTTATGTAAGTAACTTTTTATTTATCGTTTATTCCCGGTCGTCCCCACCCGGTCGTCCCCACTCGTACGAGCGGGAAAAAAAAGTTTCGTTCCTCCCCAGTGGTGACGATTGGAACTTTTTATTTCCCACTTGTTCCGCTATAGACCGAGATTCAAAATGCAGTAATGGAGATTTCAACAAGAGATTTCATGGATTGTTAAAATGTTTTAATTACGACTTTCTGAGCAAGAGTGAACAATGTTTTTGATTAAAAATAATTTAGGCAATTAGTGTCCTTCCCCAGGCTTCAAACTATCTCCATATTTTTCATCACAATTGCCCAGCGGTTAGGCCTCGAAGGCGTAACAGACAGACAAAGTTACTTTCGCATTTATAATATTAGTGTGGATAATTCTTCTAATTATAAATACGTGATAAAGATAATATAATAATTAATACTGTTAATCAAAATTGTATACTTCTTTTCGCACCATTGTTGTATTCGAGATTTTTTCCTTTACTGTTCTTAGTGATAATTTAAGGTAGGGCTGTCACCTACTGGCGACATAGCACGACAAGGGATTTTAGCAGTGGTCTCGAACCTACCGATTTTTCGGTATTTCTACCGATATGGGCTCACATAATTTATAACAATCATACCTAAGTATGATTGTTATAAATTAGTCTGTAAGTTTTTTTTTTTTTAATAAATAAACGAATTTGATTGACTATTGTATTTTTTTGTCAAATAGCTACCGATCTACCGATCTCACTCTACGACGTTCGAGACCACTGGATTTTAGTAAGCGCATGATGAGATCATAGTTATCGTTCACAATTCGCGATGACATGGCATGCCAGAACGTGCCGAAGGATGCCAATGCAGGCTGTGGCGTACCAATGAAATGTGAGCGTTAACAGTGTTAAATTAGATTCAAAATCATCTGTAAGTATTACAAAAATCCCTTGTCGTACCGTACCGCCAGTGGGTGCCGCTGCCGGGTCTTATACAGCGTAGTCAAATTATACTAATCTTACAAGGGGAGGGCACGACCTTCGGGAAACGGATTCGCTTCATTTTTTGTATAGTGATAGTATACCATGTGGGTATACCATCAGCAAAATAGTAACACGCAACGCTCAGAAATAACTGAGAAAATCGCGCTTAAAGTTTACCTAGCACTTTATGAATAAGTTACATTAAACTCCGGTCGAGCGTTCCGTGGCGTAAGTGGCAACGCTCTCGACTCGTGCTCTCGCTCGCTCGAGTTCGAGTCTACCTTGTTGATTTGTTTTTTTAATTTATTTATTTACCTTAATTCTTACTTTTTATTTATTATAAAAATGAATAAATCACTAAATTATTATTTTTTTTAGTTAGAGAAAAAAAAATATTTGGAATAAATAAATAAATACAGAACAATAATAATTTAGTAATTTATTCATTTTTATAATAAATAAAAAGTAAGAATTAAAGTAAATAAATAAATAAATAAAAAAATCAATAAGGTAGACTCGAACTCGAGCGAGCGAGAGCACGAGTCGGGAGCATTGCCACTTACGCCACGGAACGCTCGACCGGAGTTTAATACAACTTATTCATAAAGTGCTAAGTAAACTTTAAGCGCGATTTTCTCAGTTGTTTCTGAGCGTTGCGTGTTACTATTTTGCTGATGGTATACCCACATGGTATACTAACACTATACAAAAAATGAAGCGAATCCGTTTCCCGAAGGTCGTGCCCTCCCCTTGTTAGGTAAAAGCATGCTTTTGTTTGGCGGCAGCCACAGAAATCTAAATAATAAGGCAGTAGAAGTCGTAAAGGTCCGTGACCTTGTCGCCGCACATGTGACTCGTACGCCACAAGTGCGCGTGGAGCGTTTGTTTCGGACGCAAAGGCGTAAAAATGGTGTTTTGCAGCATATCCAACCGCGGAAATTCTTCCACAATATGTAACTTTTCAAATAAAGGGATTAGCATTTCATAAATAAATACCATTTTATTTTTAAATTATGTTTTTATAATGAAATATACTAAATAAAATTATTCATCACCAGCCGGTCGATTCTGTAAAAATCTCACCGTGAAATCATAAGTGAAGTGAGCACTTAATAGTGTTAATCCCTAGCGAATGACAGCTCACTCCACGCTCACTTCACCCAAGCTTTCACGTTGAGATGGTTACAGAATCGCACGGCAGTACTACGATTGTCGCAGAAAATCGAATTGTTTTCTCATTTCAATAACCATTGATGCTTAAGCTTGTTCATATCTACGATTACAACTGCTAAAAGCAGCAATGGAATTATAGGCATGCGCAATAAATAATTTCGCCACTCCGTAAATTTCCAGGAACACGGCCGCATGAGTTGAGCGCCAATTAGTGACGTGCCACTACTGTTTTGTATCGATAATTTATTATGTTTGGCTTACCTAGTTTTACCGAAATGGGAATGAATTGTGATTTTTCGTTTAATATTTATTTACTTATTACATCTTGTATATGTTTTAAAGTGTTAAAAAAAAAGAAGAAAAAAAAAGTTATCCGCACCTACTTATTACCAACTATATAAATAAATACAAAAACAAAAGGAAATTTAGGTAAATTGAATCAATTTAATTTTTAAATTTAACTAAAATTAGTTATCTATAGTTGCAAGACTCCTGGGCGAACAACGACGCTCAACGGAAAGTTATCGATACGAGCGTTGCGCTGCACTATTAGCAAGTAAGTGTGCTTATTGGCCCGAGTGGCCACGACTCCTGAGATTTTGCGTTTTTATAAAATATTGCTTAACGCCATAGCTTAAAGTTTAATTTTCGTTGCATCAATGCTAGTGACATGTGTAGGCGTAATTGTGTATTTATTGTTTGTCTATGTGTTGGTAGCCGCGAACTGACGACATGCGTCCCGGTATTAAAAGATAGTAGATAGCATTTCTAGTGCCTTATTATTTAGATTTCTGTGGCGGCAGCATTTTTGATTTTGTTTAGCAGCCATTGGTAGATGTAACTATATAATTAATTTGTTACAAATATCTATGAAAATAAAAGCTATAAAAAAAAATATTATGTAAGTACTTGTTTTTAATCTATATAATAATAATAATAATAACGCCGTCCAAAGGTCCGGGGCCCGAAGGGTCCCGAGTTGCGTCAGAGACTTTAAAATAATATTAAGTAATAATTCTTTATTGACATAATACTTAGGTAACAGAAACTTTTTAATCTATTGTATAATTTGGTTTTATAAATTTTGTTGTAACCATATATTAATTTAGAGTAGGCAGGTATTTGTTTTTAAGGTTTCAATTATATTAATGTTGAAAAATAAAAAGATTAAGATCGTTATTCCGCATTTTATTTTGATATTTTTCCCGCGGTTTCACATGCGTTCCCGTAGGAACCTATCCTATGTCCTTTTCTGATAGGTAGTTATGCAAAATTCCATGATGATCGGCTGTGTAGTTAAGGCACCAAAAGCAGGGGATATTTACTTACTTAAAAAAATAAAAACGTCACCGTCCTTTTTGCAAAAGACCCCGCCAAGATATTTTGATATGGGGCCCCATTACGGCTAGCTATACACCACTACGTGAAAACTGAAAGCGTAACAAATAAACTCACTTTTGCATTTTATGTGGCTTCACCCGATTTCTCATAGGAATAACAAACACGACGATTTGACGGCACGGTTGGCGCAGTGGTTAATCTATTGACTGCTGCGCTGCGCGTCGCGAGTTCGATTCCCGCACGGAACAAATATTTGTATGACCTACAAGTAGTTGTTCCGGGTCTGGCTGTTTGTGTATGTGAGTTTAAATGTTTGTAAACGCACACAATACAGGAAAAATTCCTAGTGTGCGGCAACCGTCTTAAAAAACAAAAAAAGAAACTCATTCTCATTTATAAAATATTTACGATGTAACGAAGTAACGATAATAATAGATGAGAATTTTATTTGAATATTCATAACCTTTGAAATCGTATCTTATTCCTGGCGGAATAAGGTTGAATTTGCATTTAACAGCAAACTCCGGTAGATAGGTAATTCCGTTAACTACATTTCCTCATTATAGGCCATCGTAAAGAGATCTAGACACGTGTGTATAGTTTATATTCATGTATTGTTGAAAATATTTGCACACGTAGTTATTCACTCTCAATGCGCTACTCAGAATATCACTAAGTATAACAAAACCATAAAAACTCCGAAATTAACACGCTTACCTACAAGTATATCTACTTAGCTAATATCTATAAACAAAAGGTGTTTTGCTGCATGGGATTTCCAGCTACACCCGCCGCGCGAACAAAAGAGGTTACTGACCGCTAGTAAGTAGGTAATTAACCAACCTGATTGAATTTAAAAGAAAGAATTTCTCATATCAGATTATACCTACCTGTCTGCTTAACAATAAGCGCGAAATTTCGCTAGTTAATTTATTGTAATTTTCCAACAAATATGTAAGAACGACGGATTAAGTAAAAGATCATATTTTTAATAAAAAATATTGATTAGTATAAGCTTTCATAGGTATTTTAGGCATTGCGCGGACCGTCTGTTTTTATTACCATAGCATTATTTCGATTGGATTCAAGCATTCAACCTGCTACGCTATTTCTTATCGCATATCGCACAGTATCTTGTTCTGTAGGATGTGACGGTGGTTGCGTATGCGCGCATCGTCGTGTAGTCGTGTACACCACGCGCCGACGTACCGACGACGCGGGCGTACTCAACCACGGTCACGTACGCACTGGCAGGCTGCGCAGCGCTGCAGCACGAAACATTACAAGTAATAACAGACAAAAGCTATTTATCTCTTTCGCACGATTCTCGCGGTTCATGCTCATAACGGGTTCAAGGCCAAAGTAGGGTAACTTGATGTGCTGTCTTCTGTACATGACAGAAATTTATCATGACGACTACTGGAGAGTTAATACGAATTCTAGAAGGCGATGAAAATGAAGAATTTTTATCAGACGAAGAGTTTGACATTGATGTATCGTTCGAATATCGTTACCATCTAAGTCAATAGGTAAACTGTTATTGACGTCGTCCAAGTATTTTTTTTATTTTTACAAGGTTTTGTTTAGTTTCACCTGTCCCGTTGTCTGTCTGTCTGTCTGTCTGTAATCATATCTTGCAAGTTAAATTTGATCCACTTCCCGGTGTCCGATTGAGCTGAAATTTTGCATGCACGCATAAATCGGATGACAATGCAATATTATTATGACATAGAGCTGATGATGGAGCTGGAAGGTGGCCATAGGAACTCCGTAATTAAACGATGCAACCCCATCGAGTTTGGGCTCGTTTAATTCGTCTTGACGAGTACTTTGATACCACATGGTAACCAGGGTCTGATGATGGAGCTGGAAGGTGGCCATAGGAACTCCGTAATTAAACGACGCAACCCCATCGAGTTTGGGCTCGTTTGATTCTTCTTGACGAGTACTTTGATACTATATGGTAATTAGGATCTGATGATGGAGCTGGAAGGTGGCCATAGGAACTCCGTAATTAAACGACGCATCCCCATCGAGTTTGGGCTCGTTTGATTCTTCTTGACGAGTACTTTGATACTACATGGTAACCAGGGTCTGATGATGGAGCTGGAAGGTGCCTATAGGAACTCCGTAATTAAACCACGCAACCCCATCGAGTTTGGGCTCGTTTAATTCGTCTTGACGAGTACTTTGATACCACATGGTAACCAGGGTCTGATGATGGAGCTGGAAGGTGGCCATAGGAACTCCGTAATTAAACGACTCAACCCTTCTTGACGAGTACTTTGATACTACATGGTAACCAGGGTCTGATGATGGAGCTGGAAGGTGGCTATAGGAACTCCGTAATTAAACGACGCAACCCCATCGAGTTTGGGCTCGTTTAATTCGTCTTGACGAGTACTTTGATACTACATGGTAACCAGGGTCTGATGATGGAGCTGGAAGGTGGCCATAGAAACTCCGTAATTAAACGACGCAACCCTTGAAAACAATCCCATATCGTACCTAAGTATATATTTTTAACACTAAAACTTTACACCTTAATTATTAAATCTTCCCGTTTTTATCACAGTCCCGATTTTATAAATAAAAGCGTGTTGAATTGCAAATTTCAATTCAAATGCAAATGTCGTTATTAAAACGAAATATCGACATCGAAAAGTTAAGTATTGCACATCCCTCTTTGTTGTAGGTATTTATTTTTCGATTCACTGTGCCGGGCGCTGGGTGCACGCCAACTGATATGAAGTCGGGCGGTTAAAGGGTTAATGAAATCCATAACCATTTTATACGTCTTTGCTATCGAGGGCAAAAGTGCCTTGCTATTATTAACAGTTTTTTTAAATTTCGTTACCTTGTCCTGCATTACATTTATATGTTTGTATGATGTACGAGTATCTAGGCAGGTATTTTAAAAGAAATATACTAGGATTTATCAATGTGTTAAAAATACTTTTTTTTAATAACAAGGTTTTGTATACATTGGCTAAAATATAATGATATTTGTTGGAGGTGTCGGAAAAAATAAGCCGTCTGGGAGCTTTCAACGAAAACGCTACCTAAACCATTTGAGATATAATAAAATGATGAAAGAAGGATTCATTCGTTGATTAAAATACAATTATTACTTTAGTTCTTTACAAGCTCAGGCCAAATAAATTATTTAGTATGTGCTTACAAGTACCTAGTTACCTGACTTAAAACAGTACAACAGTATATGGTCAATCACAGTTATTTACGGAAATAGGTAAAAGATGGTGAGTCTTACACTAAATACTTGTATATTAAGTTCAAAGATCGTAATATGTGGTAATAACTAATAGAAATACACTATTTAATAATACTTACTTACTTATTTATGAGACTGACTGACTGATTGAAGTAAGTACTTACTTGCACGTTCATTCGGTGCGTATGTGAGAGTGAGATGCACTATCTAGACGAATGATGATTGGTCAGCCAACTGAATGAAGTAGTTCGCACCACAACATGCAACTATGTTTGAGCCTAATGTAACCCACAAAGGTAAGGTTCACTCTGGTGTGGCGGCTGCCGAGGCGTTCGCAGAATATTTCGCGAGCGTTTTCCAACCTGAAGTACCAAAGTTAGACCATGAAAGTGCAGCCGGTCCAAGCAACTGTAATATTAGTAATTATATTAATATACCTAATATACCTTCACCGAAAGTGATATAAGCACAGGAATTAACAAGCTAAAACTAAACAGTTCTATTGGTCCGGATAATATTCCTCCATGGTTTCTAAAAGAGGGAAAGGAATTTCTCATCCGGCCCCTTAGCCACATTTTCAATTTAGCCCTTAAATCCGGAACCTATCCACCACAATGGAAGATATCACGTGTGACTCCCATACCGAAATCTTCCAATAAATCTTCAGTCGATGAATATCGTCCAATAGCGATACTATCTTCTCCCGCGAAAGTCTTCGAGAATGTCCTCCATCGAGGAATTTACAGACAAGTGAAGCAGCACCTGTGCAATGAGCAGCATGGTTTTCGTGAAAAAAGATCCGTCAATACCAACTTACTGACGCTAGTTAATTACATCTGGACTAGTCTTGATCACAGACGCCAGGTAGATGTGGTTTACTTTGATTTTCAAAAGGCGTTTGACAGAGTCAATAACGTCGTCTTGCTGTCAAAGCTCAGTGCGTTAGGCGTTGCTCCAAAGCTTCTACGGCTTCTGGCAGATTATTTGCGGGACCGACAACAATTTGTCAGATTAGGTTTGTACGAGTCACTCCCATACCATACTCGCTCCGGTGTGAGTCAAGGTTCGGTAGTCGGCCCTCTCCTTTTTATTTTGATGATAAATGACCTCCCTAATGTGGTTGCGAATGCCAGATCCCTCTTACATGCTGATGACTTGAAACTATTTCATGAAAAAAAAAAAAAAAAAATCATTTTACCTTGTATAAAAATTAGATAAATATTTAGGTACATTTCGTATTATAATTTCATTATGATTAAAATCCTGTCTTCGTACTGTTTTGTTAAAATTTTAGGTATTGTATGGATACATATAGTATTAATTTATCACACGGTCACGAAATTTCATTAGAAAAAATATCCACTGTACCTACACTTAGTTATTTACCAACATAAATACAGTAAACAACAAACATACTAATAAAAGTATAAAGAATTTTTACCTACTCTTAAATTGTAAAATAAGGTTTTGGGCAGTTACTACGGATCCCTAAATTCATTTGCCCACCATGTTTAGGTTGCGAATTGATTTGACTAAGGTTAGAAAAACATAAGAAAACACGATTTAATTGAAGTATTTTGCTTCATTGTCATTTACATACAGGTTGAAGAGCTTGGGAGATGTCAATCCTCCCTGTCTCACCCCGCTCTCCAGCCTGTATGCTTCAGAGAGTGTATCGGCCCACCTTACAAAGTTGGTCTGGTTACCATACCAAAATTTAAAGATACTGAGCACAGCCGCCGGCACACCCCTGTCCCTCAACTTTCCCCAGAGCACATCGTATGATACAAGATCAAAAGCCTTGGAGAGGTCAAGGAAACAGGCATATACCGGCGTCCTACGATCAGTATAGTACCGGACCGCATGCTTGAGACTCACGATTGCGCTTTCAGTTGATAGCCCAGGCCGAAACCCAAACTGAGCGTCGTGCAATGCTATGTACTTATCTAAGCAAGTATCAAGCATACCGTCCAGTACCTTAGCAATCGCAGTCGCCAGAGATATGGGACGGTAGTTCCCCATGTCCGAAATGTCTCCGGTCCTGTTCTTCAGAATAGGCACCACGATGGTCTTCATAAAGTCGTGCGGCAAATAGGAGTGACTCATGCACATTGTGAAAAACATGGCCAGGACCCTCGGCAGGTGAACCCCCGCATACCTCAAGTGCTCAACACTAAGTCCGTCATGACCGGGAGACTTACCGCCTGCCATTTTCTTAAAAACGAGTCTTACTTGACTAGCAGTAAAATGTACAGTCGACTCACCTCCCCCACGTCCAGCCTTAGAGCTAATAGACGACGCTGAGGGGCCCAGCGGGGAGCGCACCTTAAAATGCTCACTGAACATATTCGCAATATGGGCTAGTTCACTTTTCCCACCTACACTCACCGGAAGGCCAGGCCTAACATCGAGCTTCTTAGTAGCCTTCCAAAATTTGCTGAAATCATTTTTCGATCTATGTTTGGCCAGCATATCCATCCTAAGTTGTTCCTGGTTATTTTGGCACCACTTCAAACGACTTTTAAAAATCTTACGCGTCTCACACATTTCATCAAAAATGATGCCAGCAGAGGGTCGGTTACATGCTACCCAGATCTGGAATTTAAGCCTGGCCGCCCGATGAGCTTCACGAACATGCTTGTTCCAGCCGCATAAGTGCTTGCTCTTGCCCCTTCTATTGCCACGCCTCTCGCCGGACCCCACAGCGGCATCGTTCAAGATGCGCACAATATTGCCATACAATTTGTCCAACACACTTTTGTGGTCTTCCAAACTACATAATCCACGACTGCATTCGGTGAACTCAGTGGGAAAGTCTAAGTCGCGTAATTTAATGTGACATAATTTACGGTATTTATTTACTTGAGTTTCATCTCTCTAACCCCACACAACTGAGCTCCGCCGCCAATCGTTTGTCATTTGTTTAGACCTTACAGCACTAATGTCACACTTTACAAGTAAAGGTAAGTGGTCAGATAAGTACACATCTTCAATAACTCGTACCTCTATAATGGTTTGCAAGGCCGAAAAAGACAATGTAAGAAAATAAAATACTTGAGGTAATGATTATTCTGTACTTTTATTTATTATACATCCTTATTTCCACTTAAGAAAATATCACATCCAAATAAAATCACAAAAATAACAATTTTAGGTACCTAGTCGTTCCTGACGTTTATTAATGTTTAAAGGGCAAATTAAAGCTAATCAGTGGACTACTATTTTTATCTAACTAGAAGGTAGAATACACGGTAACATTTTCTTATTTTAAAAAAATATTGTGAAATACGGTAGTTGGTTGGAGATACCCGTTAAGCCTCTACACGTCTACAGACGCGTCCGCGGACGTTGGCAGATGCATCAGCAGACGGGTCACCACGAGCCGTCCACACGTCTGTAGGTCGATCAGTCTATGGTTATACTCGACAGACGCAACTCGTACGTAATATTCCAAAAATGGATAGTGAGACCGTAGCTGCCGCAGCTATTAATTTATTTAGTACTTTTATAAATATTATGTATATTACATTATTTATATAAAATTTAAAAATAAATACCACAAAAATAAAAATGTTGTAAGTGTACTATTAAAAAATACGTAATATTTATAAAAGTACCAAATAAATAAATAGCTGCGGCAGCTCGGTCTCAACTCAACATCCATTTTTGGGATGTTATGTGCGAGTTGCCTCTGTCGAGTATGAGCATAGACTGATCGACCTACAGACGTGCAGACGGCTCGTGGTGATCCGTCCGCGGACGCATCTGTAGACGTGTACAGGCTTTCTCATAGTAGGAACTTACACCCTTTTCATTCGCCCGTTATTCATATCTATCTAGTAGGAAGTTTTTCTTATATTTAAAAAGTAGGTATGTAGGTATCTACATAAAAATTGTTCAAAAATCACACTTAGGAATCTAGTTTAGAGCAATAACTATTAATCAGTCGTTACTTATATCTATTTAGTAGAAATAATTAACATCAGTCATCTTCTCTTCAGTCTTGCATTTAAAACAAAATATATTATAGTAAGATTTCTCTTTTACGAAACGTTTCCTAACAATTTCTGTAAATGATTTCACAACTGTTCAAAAATCAACGTAATCTAAACATAAAAGAACATAATACTATAAAAATGTTTATCACAAAAGCAATAATAAATAACAAAAACAATAATTTTGTTAACATATACATTTATATGTCGTGGCTAGATCATAGAAATTGATCACTTCAGGATATGGCCAACTAAAATTGCCCAGATCATTTTAAACTTTAACCTTTGATGATTATGTCAATCCTCGTTTGGCCTACTTTCTTTGGACTTTTAATTATCATAGAAATCCTAAATCAATGACATAGCCAAACGAGGATTGACATATCAAATGTAATCATTTAAACGATCTGGCCATATCATGAAGTGATCAATTTTTATGATCTAACCACGACTTAATATATATACAGCCTTGGCCAAAAGTATTGAGCACCTTACAAATTTCGCTCGTTCACGGAAAGTATGGGAGTAAACCAAATCTATTGTTGAAGAATTCTTTTGTCGGCCATCTACAAAGGTTTAAACAATGACCCACGCCGCACAGCTAGCAATAAAACACCTGGGTGCAATAAAATGTGTTTTTTACAATTTTTGTATTTATTTATCAGTTCGCTACCATCGCTCGTAGTGAACACATCCAGTGATCTAGTGCGCCTTTTGTATTTTATTTCAGAAGTTTTAAGTGTTATCGTTGCAATATGCCAAAACAAAACGAACTTTCTTTAGAAAAACGTGTGCAGATACAGCTTCTGTATGAGCAAGGGAAATCACAAGTAGAGATTTCTAAAACTGTGAAATGTTCGCGCCGATCCGTGCAATATGCTATTCAGCGATTCTCTACTACCGGATCACATGAAAATAGACCGAGAACCGGGCGCAAACGCATCACCACAGACCGTCAAGATCGTCAGTTACTGAGAGAGTCGTTAAGAAATAGGAAAAAAACATCTTCAGAGCTCGCTGCTGAGTTGTCGGAACAAATTAAGAAGCCAATTTCTGCTCGAACTACTCGCAGAAGACTTCAAGAAGCTGGTCTGAAAGGCTGTAAAGCTAGGAAGAAGCCATGGCTCTCCGATAACAACAAAAAAGCTCGATTGAAATGGGCTTTAAAACACCGAACTTTCACCGCTGAAGATTGGTCAAATGTTGTTTGGTCAGACGAATCAAACTTTGAGGTGAGTAAGTCAATTTAATGCCCTGATACAATTTTATAAAATGTTTTAAAAACCAAACGCATAATTGAATTTATTTTAGTTTTACGGAACTCAATATTTTTCTCTTTATTGCAGATTTTTGGTACACCTGGTGTGACCTTTGTGCGTCGTCGTGTGGGCGAAGAATTTAAGCCAGAGTGTGTGATCCCAACCGTTAAACACGGTGGAGGCAGCATAATGGTCTGGGGTTGCATGACCGATTCTGGAGTTGGCGAATTGTTCGTGTGTGAGGGTCGCATGGACTCTACTAAGTACATAAATGTACTAGAAACTGCATTACTGCCTTCATTCACGAAACTTTTTGGCGACACGAATATGGATGGTGTCAAATTCCAGCAGGATAACGCGCCATGCCACAAATCTGCACGCACTATGAGATGGTTTCGGGAAAATAACACGGAACTGCTTGACTGGCCAGCTCAGTCTCCAGATCTGAACCCCATAGAACATTTATGGGGTTTATTAAAGCGCAGGGTTAGGCGCCACACAATTAACAACAAAGAAGATTTAAAACGCTGCCTGCGCCTAGAATGGAACTCGATTACTGTTGACGACTGTAAAAAACTTGTTAACTCTTTACCAAAAAGAATTTCTGCCGTAATTAAGGCAAAGGGTGGACCCACAAAATATTAATTTTCTATTAATAAATAGTAAAATAAACCCATATAAAACGTTTTGTTTTATTTCTATTTGATACTCCGCATAAAACTGAAGATATCATGGGTGCTCAATACTTTTGGCCAAGGCTGTATTCTTATAAATAAAACATTTTAGACATTAAAAAAAATAACTTTAATACCAAACTGTAGAAATTACACGACAATTAAAATAATGAAAATAACAAGAAATAAAATTAGACACGAAATGGGCAGAGTAACAATGTTGACGAGTCTACGACAGACGGCAAAAATGGACGAGTCCACGCAGGCTTGCTTCTTTTATAGGCGTGGCCGCTCTGGAGGGGAGTGGCTGGTGTTGTCATCTAACACGGCCTCTCCTGACATGGCAGCGTCCTCGCAGCCTTCGTCAGCTCTCGATGATGGACCAGCACCACCGTCGTCATGGTTGAATGCTTGATCTTCATCGCAACCTGTAACCACAGTACACATACGTTAAGATCACATACTTAAAGTTATTACACAAGATAGCAAAAGAATTGTAACTCAAATAGCAGTGACTTTATGTACCGAACAACACAAACACTTTGCATTAAACTAAACAGTCGCACGCAACGACTTTTCATATCACAAGTAGGATTTACTCAGGTCATATTCCCACACCAAATACCATGCGCGCATCAGGATTTACATTGGTTACAGCAGGTCAGCCATAAGACCTACTTCAGGATTTACACTCGGTCTATAGTCAGCATGGGCCCCACCGACATCAACCTCGATACCTTCACCATGAACTGCACTCTCAATAGTACATTCCACAGTCTGTGCCACCCAAAACCTTGTGCACTAAGGATTTACATGAGCCTCGGCACCCAACAAAACAACAAATGCAATCAGTGATTGTTTGGTACATATAATCTACAAAGTGTAAGCAAAAGCTGGGTGCATATAACAAAAATAAAACCAATGAAAGTTCTCAACTAACTTTCAAAGAAACCAGCGCATGTGTCAGGCGTCCACTCGCCGCGCCACAACACCATGAACCCAGCAGCTGCTTGACTGGTTTTGCCATACGAACCAGCTAACAATTTTAGTTCGTACCTATCGTTAGGTAGAACACTCACAACCCTATATGGGCCTCGCATACCACAATCTAACTTGCCAGTACTTTGTGATCTTTTAATAACAAAGACTCGATCATTAACATTGAACCTTTTAGGAGGGTTTCTATTTTTATTGACATACGCGTCTTGTTTGGATTTGTTTCTATTTATTAATTCATCTGCGCGTTGTCTGCGTAGCTCGCGGATCGCTTCGCGATTTGGATTTGAGCCCTCGAATGTAACATCTCTAATTAAAGAGTTAATTACTGGCGTAGTGGATTCCGTGCCGACTAATAGATTTAACGCAGAATATTGTGTCGTCTTATGTTTTGTAATGTTTAATATGAGCTGTAATTTCCACAAAACGTTCGGCCATTCGTTTTCGTTATTATTAACTTCAATCCTGACCATATTTAGAACAGTACGGCAGTATCGTTCAACTTGCCCGTTCTCCTGATGCATTTCAGGCGTAATGAAATGTACTTCGATACCAGAATCAGTTAACCAGTGAACAAAATTGTGGTCATCAAACATCCGACTGCGGTCGCACACCAATCGCTTAAAAGTACCAAACAAAGATATCGTTTGAGTTATCACCCGCCTTAACTCGTCACAATCCTGTCTATACAGGCTGTATAACAAACAATACTTTGTGTACGCGTCAACTATTATGAGTACGTACTTAAATCCGTTACATTCCCTAAGCGGACCGAGTACATCAGCATGTACTGTATCAAATGGTATTGGGTTCTTTTGCCAAGATGATATCGGCTGTAAGGGGGCACGGGGTACTTGTTTATGCGATATACATACGACGCAGTGTGTTATGTACTTAGTAACAAATCGTCTCAAACCCGGGAACCAAAAGTGTTTGAGAATCAAGTCAATAGTTTTGTCTATACCCAAATGTTCATGTTCGTCGTGGAATACACGTAGCAAGCTCAAACGAAACGCTTTAGGGACATAACATAGGTAACGCTCTTGCTCGCCCTCAACACAGTACCTATAATACAACAGATCGTTACGTTTTACATAACGACTTGAATCTAACTCACCGTTATTTAACTTATCTAATAGTGACAAAGTTTCTTCGTCACCCGCCTGAGCTATCTGCGCCCAATTAAGAGGTTTCTGAACGGCATTTATGACATTAACCGGATTTCGGCTCAAATAGTCTACGTGAGACATTAAACAACCGTTGCGATATTCTAAGGTAAAGTCAAAGTCCTGCATATAGATCCACCATCGCGCTACTCTCGGCTGAAGATCTTTCTTGCGTTGGGTCATTTTTAACGCGTTACAGGCAGTTATTATAGTAAAGGGTTTCCCAACAAGGTATTGGCGAAAATGCTGCAATGATTTTATAACGGCTAGGGTCTCGAGTTCATAACTATGGTACTTCGAGTCCGCACCTACCGTCAGCTTACTAAAATACGCGACGACGCGCTTACGACTATCTTTGTGTATTTGCATCAGAATACCACCGTAACCTATCGCACTCGCGTCAGTATGTAACTGCGTAGGTAGATCGGGATCGAATATCGTTAATAAAGGCTCGCTAGTTAAGTATGCAATAATTTCTTGCCTAGCTTTTTCGTGTTCATTGCTCCAATTAAAAACAACGCCATTTCGAGTTAAAGCAGCCATGCAGGCAGTTTTAATTGCGTAACTAGAGATATACCGCCGAAAATAGCCAGCCAGGCCCAGGAATTGGCGAACTTGCTTAACGTTACTCGGTCTTGGCGACCTAGTCAAGGCTTCAACTTTATGTTTGCTCGGTCTAACCTGACCCTGACTAATTATTCTACCTAAGTACTCTATTTCGCTAGTTAGGAAACTACATTTCTTCAAGTTTATAGAAAACCCGGCTTCTGTTAAAGTTTCTAGGACTGCGTCTAGCAAAATAAGGTTCTCATCGATTGTATCAGAAAGCAGTAACACATCGTCGACATACACAAGTACTTTACCCGATTCAATAAAAGATTTCAAGGTTTTACTTATAGTTTTCTGATAGATAACGGGAGCATTGGCAAGACCATAAGGCATTTTACAGTATTCGTAATGCCCCTCAGGGGTGATAAAGGCAGTTTTGTGAATGGAATCCCCACTGACCCTCAATTGGTGAAAGCCTGACACCATATCAAGTGCACTGAACCACTTAGCTTTACCAAGCATGTCTACATGATCATTAATCAACGGAAGAGGGTGTCTAATTTTAACTGTAATTTGATTTAGGGCTCTATAATCAACTACCATCCTATCTGAACGTCTTTCTTTTTCACGAGCAAGATCGGGCTAGCGTATTCCGACTCTGATTCACGAATTATGCCTTTCTGTAATAAATCTTGAACGCGTATTTTCTCGTCATAAGACAATTTATATGGTCGGTAATAAATCGGAATATCACTAGTCAACTTAATCTGCATTTCACTACTCTTAACTGTGGTGGTAGCTGTACCAGTTAAAAAGTAATCAGAATATTTGTTTAATACCTTTAACAACTGTTCCCTATCTCGCCCGGTAACATGCGTCGATATATTTTCGAAGACTAATGATGGATCTATCCGAGTTATATTGTTCACGAAATCACTATGAATGATATGTTGCGAATCACCGGTACGAACATACGCAACACCTTTCCTATTTAAGACATCGGTACCAATAATTACGGGCACGTTTAAATGACTTTTATCAACAACATAAAAATCAACTTCTAAAGTAATATTATTTAATTGTATCGGTAATGTAATCATAGACTTTGCTATAACCTCCATTCCACCTAACCCTCGTAATAATTGGTAAGCTGGTTTTACTCGACATGAAAAGTACTTAACTAAGTCAGAAATTATTAAAGAAACGCCTGACCCGCTGTCGATAAGTACATCGACAGGTATATTCGATATAACAGCCGTAATAACATCGGAATTCTTACGTTCACCCTCATTTTCGGGACAAAAATTAACGGAACTATTATTTCTAACACGTTCCTTAGCAAAACACTTACTTTCCGTATGACCTATTTTTTTGCAAACACTACATTTGTCTGGACGAGGTTTTGTTGAAAAGCTATTCGTATTATTTTCAGAATTATTGCTTTGTGAATCTGATTTAGGTCGTTTGGGACAACATTCGCGTTTATGGCCTACTTCGTTACACTGAAAACAACGTACCTTAGAAATATCGAAAGGTTTACGTTTAAACTGGCTATTACTGGTACGATTGGAAGAACTATGAGCACTGGGTTTCTTAGTAGAATCAGGCACACTACACTTTACAAAGCTCGACAAGTAATCCACTATGCTTTCGGGAGTTAATTTAGCATTCCTCGCGGACGCACGAACCTGTGGGTCGGTAATTCCGCGTATAATAATTATAAGATTAAACCAACTTACCTTAAGTGAAGTTCTATCTTAATTATACGAAGCTCCTTGTCCGAGACGGTTTAACGTGTAGTAAGCTGTTTGTACCAGCGCCAAGTCACAATTTTAAAGCTAAAAAAAAAAAAGTTAGTTTCCTCGTGTCACATCTCTATTTACTTGTCATTACGTTTGAAGACGAAGGTTTATGAACAACCTTAATACTGGGATAATACTTGGTAAGTATTAGTGGGAGGGTTTTTTGGGACTGCCGTCTCGGACAAGGAGCTTCGTATAATTAAGATAGAACTTCACTTAAGGTAAGTTCGTTTAATCTTATAATTATACTCTCTCCTTGTCCGAGACGGTTTAACGTGTAGATGTTTGAAGTTAGGTTGTGAATAACCAGATTTAGAAATAAAAAATATTATATATTAAATTAGCTCCGGTAATTATAATAATCAATAATAAGGTTACATTATTTGGTAACAATGCAAACAAAACAATCAACAAGGTAATTATAATAATCAATAATAGAATTATAATAATCAATAATAAAATTATAAAAATCAATAATATGGTAACAATGCAAACAAAACAATCAACAAATTAAGTGTTAACAACAGTATTGCATATTGCACTACTAAACTGGGTTAGATCTTGTTTAATAGGCCTATTGTAATGCCTGGCAAAAATGGCAGAATTTTGGGACCACCCTGCAGCTTTCCTGATTACATCAATGCTGACACCTGATCTGTTTGCAGCAGACGTTGACGCATGTCTAGTGCTATGGGCTGTGAAGATGGTGACATCAATTCCTGCTTCTTTTAATGTCATCTTGATCCAACGGCTTATAGTCTGCGTTGATGCAATCTTATAAGGTTTCCTGAATGTAAGAATTAATTCGTCTGTACTCTTTCTTACAGAACTTGTCTGATCAATGTAAGATTTAATGGTTTTGACAGGACAAATTTCTTTCTTCTGAATGAAAGCTTTCAAGTGGAACATTGGTTGTAAGCTACCTCTTCTGGATGTTTTTATTATATCGGGTATGTATATTTCTACACCACTGTCACTAAATTTCATGTTTGATATCTTTATCATTGATAAAGTTTGAACACGATGCCCAGTAGTTAATGCCAGTAAAGTGACCAATTTTCTGGTTAATATTTCAAGTGTAACCTTTTCATTTGGGTAACACCCTGCTAGATGATTAAGTACTATTCCTGGATCCCATGTGCTGTCATATTTCGGCATTGGTGGTCTTGACCGAAAGATTCCTTTAATCAACCGTTTTATCCTGTCATCGGATCCAATTTTGGGTCCCATTAGGAGGGATAGTGCGGACCGGGTAGTGTTAATTGTTCCATATGACGCCCCATTTTGATAACACTTGGTTAAGAAATTCAAAATGTATGGAATAGATGCCTGATAAGTGTCTAACCTGTGCTCCCTGCAGAACATCCACCATAATTTTAGGAGTGAATCGTACTGTTTGAATGTATTTATTGAGAGTGAGTTTAACATCACATTTAGTGCTGAACGTGGTGTTCCTCGCCTTATAAGTGCTTGGCTGACAACAGCCCTGCAGCCAGGGTAAGCTGATGGTGCAGGGGATGGTATTCTCTGAAAGGGGATGACAACAGACTCTTGTTAGGACTAAAAATGATGAGATCCTCAGAGGACAAGGATTTAATTAGTGGGAACCATGGTTGTGATGGCCAATAAGGGAAACCTAAAATTCCAGTGGCTTTATCTCTCTGTATCTTATATAAACATTTTAACAATAATGAAAAAGGTGGAAATGCATAGAAAAATATATCTGCCCAACTGAGAGTGAAAGCATCC
This sequence comes from Eremobia ochroleuca, assembly GCA_949629135.1. NCBI lineage: Eukaryota > Metazoa > Arthropoda > Insecta > Lepidoptera > Noctuidae > Eremobia > Eremobia ochroleuca. Next base: position 6,378,543 of record OX451407.1, read on the forward strand.
ACAGTGAACGCTTCTGGGTCACATTTCCAGGAAACAAATTTAGTACACTTTTTATTTGTCCTAGAGGCAAATAAATCAACTTCGGGGGTACCAACACGCTCAGTTATTTGCATATAAGCTTTTTGTGAAAGTTCCCATTCAATATTAATTTTCCTTGATTCCTTATCAGCTTCAAAATTATCTTTGGTATTGATATAGGAAGCAAAGATCCAAATATTTCTATTTTCACACCATTGCCAAATCTCTCTTGTGATATTATTGAGGTGTGGAAACTGCACTCCCCCCATTTTGTTAATGTATGCCACTGCAGTAGTGTTATCTATTCTCAATAGAATTTCACAATTAAATATTTCTTTTGTTAAACACTGAAGCCCTAAAAGAGCAGCCTTCAATTCTAAATAATTAATATGGTGTTCCTGTTCTGAACGTGACCACGACCCAGAAGCTTTCTTGTGACTGCACACGGCTCCCCACCCTGTGGTAGAAGCATCGGTGTGTACTTCTACATGGAAATTGTATTGTTTAATTGGGTTACTTTTGTTTATATTATGTTGCCACCATTTCAATTCTGATTTGATTACTTGAGAGATAGTCATAGTCGAATCATAGTTGTCATTAGACTTCAGTAATTCTAGGTATTTTTGCCTCTCTAAAACTTTGGTATATAGCCAACCATATGGGAGGGCTGGGCAAATTGAATTAAGTGTTCCTAATAGTTGTGAAAATTCTCTTATTTTGCAAGTGTTAATTTGTCTAAATAATTTAATTCTTTCTAGAATTACTATCTGTTTTTTCTGAGGAACTGACAATGTGAGATCTGTGGAATTTAAAATAAAACCTAGATATTTGCATGTTTGGTTAGGTGTTATAACACTTTTTTTCAAAATTTATTATAAAGCCTAAATCTTGTAAGAGTTTGCATGCTTTCTGAATATCTTTTTTACACTTAAGTTGACATTTATTAAAATACAAACTGTCATCTAAATAGCATGTTAATATTATATTATTATTTCGTAAGTATGTACTAACTGGTTTGAGAAGTTTTGTAAAAACAAAGGGGGCTGTGCAGAGGCCATATGGTAGGGCATTAAATTCGTATAGTAATCCATCAAATTTAAACCTTAAGAATTTTTTACTATTTGCAGATATTGGTAATGAAAAGTAGGCCTCCTTCAAATCTATTGAAGCCATGTAACAATTTTTTGACATTAATTTACAAGCTGTTCTGATATCCTCTAGCTTGAAATGCTCTGTATCTATGTATTGATTTAATTTCTTTAAATTTAATATAAATCTAAATGAACCATTGGGTTTAGGTACTAAAAATATGGGAGATGTAAATTGGTCTGCACAATATGAACATTCAGAGATTGCTCCTAGATGTATAAGCTTTTTAATCTCAGTAGAGATAATTTCTTCCTCATGTTTTGGCCAGTGTTGTGGCTCAGTATCATGAGATGGTGGTATTTTGGTAAATGGAATATCATAACCTTGTATCCATCCTAACACTACAGGGCCATTTGTAATCTGCAGCCAATTATTTATATAGTATTTAAGTCGTCCTGCATGTACCTGATTTTCTAGCGGTAGTGTCTGGGCTTGGGTTTGATTGGTGGGCGAGGTCTGGCCTGGTCTGGTCTGGTCTGGCGAGGTCGATCGAATCGGGGTTTCCTGTACGAGCTCTGTGGAAATTGCCCACCGCGAGCTTGCTGATATTGTGGATTGCTCTGCGGCGGGCCCCTCCAGCTTAACTGTCTCTTCTTAGGTGCAGTTGATTTCTGTGTAGTTGTTCTTTGTATAGACTGTGCAGCTTTAATTTTGTCTGCACAGTCTGTACCAAACAAAAAAGTGTCGATTTTAGTGTTTTTGACAGCTTCCTGTATTGTTTTACTGGCTCCTGACAGTGCAAAAAAATTTCTGGATGAGGAGTCTTGATAATGTATTTCAGATGCAATTTTTGCAGCATCATTGACCTCTTCAATTAGCTTTTTGCTATTTATGTCACCCTTCAGTATGTTTGTTAGGGAGCGACCCAAGCATGTCATTAATTTTCCGGTAAGATTCTGTCTATTAATTATCCTTTTGTCTCTCTTAACAGATGGTTCCGAGAGAGTAGCCAATAATTCTGCATTCATTACAGGTGCAACTGCATTAGGGAAGTTGGATGGAGTAGGGTATTTTTCAATTAATTTGTCTCGGCCATCCTTACCCAGCCCTTCTGCCATGATTTTTGTCCAGCGGAGGGCCAATTCAGGTCGGATTGGATCGCCAAACTCTTCTTTCTCCTCTCCCTCTTTTCCCAGTGCCAGTAAAAACTCTTCTGGAAGTTGGTCATTTTCTGAAAATGATTATTTTATTCAGATAAGGAGTGAAATGTCTATCCGCTCGGTGATAGCGCTTCATTAACTATGTGCTACACAGCATTATGTCTTGGAGCATTGTCTAACCGCAAAGGTGATATCGCCTGCTCTTTAAGTTTTATAATTAGTGAGACACTGTCTATCCACTAGTGATAGCGCTTGATGTCAAAATATATGTTCATACATATTCGGCCTAGGCGTTTGAAGTTTCTATTAGTCAATTGGGTATCCATAGAAATGTACAACACACCTGTATAATTATTAGCTTCTGCTTCATTGATAATGACTGATGGGGATTCCTCGGCAACGATCGTCTGAATTGCAGGCGGCGGTGACGTATACTGCTGAGAAGATGGACTGCATGGTGATTCTTCTTCATCGCTATCTTGTTCTGAACCTTGAGGCAGTTTCCTTAATTTGTCTTCCAGCTTTCCTATCTTTTTCTTGAGATAGTTGGCATCTTTACTTTTTCGTTTCCCCATTTTAACTTGGAAGTAATTTAACACAGAATAACACTACCTATTCAAAATGCAATTGCAAAAGATTTTTGAGTTCCTAACTCATAAACTGAAAAAACCGTTACATGTAAATTCGTTCATTCATTCGTTTGGTGGTGAACAAAATATCAGAGAAAAAATAAAAATAGTTATGGTCGAATAATAGATCATCTGTACTATTGACCGGTATCCGGAAGCGGATATGTATTGCTAAACATTCGCAGAATTTTTAGGTTAGACGTCGATTACTTACTTTCTCTTAATTAGTATGTCTAATTCCCAAGGGTATAGTAGTAATTTTTCAAAAACTTACCTGTAACGCTGAATCCAACAAGAATTCAATGTAATGTTTACACAACAAACCTTGACCTTGAGTGAAACGCTCATCATTTTGTTGTTTGTCTAATAAAAAACACTACGTAGTTTCTTGTAAAACAACACCGTGTTACACTTCATAATAGTACTGATTTAATACTGTTTTAAGCTATTAATATCGTACAAAACAATAAAAATAACATTTTTATCACGAGGAATGAGTGACCGCGCTGTGCACAAAAAACCGTAATGACAAGTAAATAGAGATGTGACACGAGGAAACTAACTTTTTTTTTTTTAGCTTTAAAATTGTGACTTGGCGCTGGTACAAACAGCTTACTACACGTTAAACCGTCTCGGACAAGGAGAGAGTATAATTGCCGTTAGTAATTCACTGCTTAACGCTTTAACGATACGTAATTTCAATAAGGATTTACGCGCATATTCAGCATAGGTAGAATACTTGTCCGACTCGGTACACATAACATTGTACAGAATGTTCGCGATATCGACAGACCGTGGGCACAACGTTTTTAACTCTAATTTGAAATTAGACCAGTTACGCGTGGTGCTAGTCCACTCACTGAGCCAGGTACGGGCTTCCCCCTTAAGGCAACGACCTACGCGAGCAAGACATTCACCATCGTCCCAACGATTAAGCGATCGAGCCCTATCAACTTCATCGCACCACGTGTCGACATCATGAACATCTGGATCAAAATCAGAGACAAAATATTGGTTTGATCTCACCGGGAATGTCATCATGGCGTCTAAAAAGCGTTCAGCTATGCTTTTGGTGTCGCTCTCCGTTGGCAGCGGTGAGGTGGCAAACTCTTGCGTTGGAGCGGTAGACGCTGAAGGTGCATGGGCAGGTGTTGTGGCGGGCTCCGCGTCTGGCGGCGGCGTGCTCGACATGGCCAGAGCGTGGCAGGACTCCGGGCTCGCCACCAATGCAGGTCGAGACTCGTTCCCACGAGTCCGTTCCTCCAGACCCTGAAGCCTTTTCAAAATCTCGTCTAACCTATTAGGAGGCGAGGGAGTTCGTACACGACGTCTCCCTTTCCTCTTGCTATCAGAAGGCATTGTGTCTCTGCCCAACTTAACCTCAAAAACTATCGGAATAAGAACACGTGCAGAAACTACTTCAAATTTATAAAATCAGAGATGTATTCGAGCGGATTAGGCCTTCATATCCCACTTCTGATCTTATAAATAAAACATTTTAGACATTAAAAAAAATAACTTTAATACCAAACTGTAGAAATTACACGACAATTAAAATAATGAAAATAACAAGAAATAAAATTAGACACGAAATGGGCAGAGTAACAATGTTGACGAGTCTACGACAGACGGCAAAAATGGACGAGTCCATTTTTTTTTTTTTTTTTTGAATGGCATCTCGCAGTTCAACCTATGAGGTTGTCGACTGCTTAACCGGGCTTGCCTGTGGATGCCTCAATAAATTAAGGCCTCCAGCCAGGGCTTAAAAACTTAAAAACTAAGCGACTACACGCTAAGGGCACCCCCTGTGGGGTACGGACCTCGGCTTAGGGCGTCGCTGGGAGAGGGCAGCAAGGGACAGGCTGGATCGGAATTATTTAGGGGCGAATTTTGAACTACAGGCTCAGCGGCGCGGGCTGGCTCGAGCAAGGGTCGGGGCGGACATGGTATGGGGGGTCGCGACGGGCCTCGACGGCGAGGACGGAAGGACGGCTGTCGGGACTTGTGTTTTGTGAGCGTGCTGGTGGCTTTTCTACTCTCCTGTAGGAGGGTCGTAGCGTCGTCGGGGATAGTGAGAGTATGCCTTGGTCGGCGAATCCTACTTATGCGAGAGGGAGTGTATCGGGCGGCCGCTGCAATCAGGGGATTGGGGTGCTTTATGCCAGTGTCAAAGAAGCGCTTGGAAAGGCGTTTCATGAACTGCTGGATGGTGGGTATTCTGAGATCTAAGTGTAGACTCTCATTGCGGACATAGAAGGGGGCTCCCGTGACCTTTCTGAGGAAACGGTTCTGGAGGGTCTGCATTCTATGCAGGTGGCGAGGCTTGGCGTGTGCGAAGACTACGCAAGCATAGGTCATGATGGGACGGATGACCGCGGTGTATAGGCGCAATTTGCACTTGAGTGACAATTTGCTGCGGGCGGTCAGTAAGAAGTGGAGCCTACTGAGAGCGAAAGAGGCGCGCGAACGAGCCGTCTTTATGTGCTCTCTGAAAGTAACGTGGTGGTCGAGGATGACACCTAAGTATTTGGCTTGCTTCTCCCAAGGGATCGGCTTGCCATACATAGTGATCGGACTGGGGAGGGGGGAGGCGAGTCGACGGGGTTTCGAGAAGAGCACTGCCTGACTCTTATCGGGGTTGACCTCTATTCTCCATTTCCGGAACCAAGCGCCTAAGACGCTTGCGGAGGTCTGGAGAGTGCGAGCAATAGAGGCCTGACAGCGACCCGTATAGTAAATGGCAGTGTCGTCGGCGAATAGAGCCAACTGAGCCTTTTTACTATTTGGAATGTCGCTGGTGAATAGGGTGAACATGAGGGGGGATAACACGGATCCCTGGGGGACTCCGGCACGGATGGGGTGAGGGGAGGAGAGTGCACCCTCGACTCGGTAGCGGAAAGTACGATCCGACAGAAAGTCTCGTAAGATGAGCACGAGACGGTCTGGCACTCCTAGTAGGTAAAGCTTATATAATAAGCCATTGTGCCAGACTTTGTCGAAAGCTTTCGCTATGTCGAAGAACAACACGCCCGTCATCGCACTGCGCTGGAAGCCAGCGCTAATGTGTTCAACGATGCGGTGGACCTGTTGGATGCACGAGTGTTTAGTTCGGAAACCAAACTGCTCGTTAGGGATAAGGCTCTTTGCTTCAGCATAGTCCTTGAGTCGCTTATAAATAAGCCTCTCATAGATTTTGCCAAAGACATTGAGCAGACTGATGGGGCGGTAGCTGGTGGGCTCAGACTTGGGCTTGCCTGGCTTGGGGATACCGATAATGGTGGCTTCTTTCCACGTTTGCGGGAAGATGTTGTTGCTCAGAGCGCCATTGAAGATGGCGGTCATAAGCAGTATGAGGGGGGCGGGGAGGAGTTTGTACACCTTATTGGTGATACCGTCCGAACCGGGGGCTTTCCGAGTTTCGAGCCCTTTAATGATGTCTTGCACTTCGTCAGGAGTGACGGGAGGCAGAGGATCATCGGGGTCTTCGACTGGTGGGAGGGAGGCTCTACGTTCGACTTCAGCGTCCACCTTATTAAGGTGCACTTGGTCTACTGGTTGAGAGCTGGGAGAGCATTGGGACTCTAGGCTGTCGGCGAGACATTCGGCTTTATCGGGGCTGTCGAAAGCGACGCTCTTGTCGGGGCGAATGAGAGGAGGCATGGCGACCTCTTCAGGGGAGCGTAGTTTCCTCTGAAGGTGCCAGAAGGCTTGGTGAGTGGGCTCGAGTTCGCTGAGCATCTTATCCCAACCTTCGGAACGCCACTCCACTATACGCTTCTTTACAGCACGCTGTAAATGGCGCATATGGGCTTTGTTCGCGTCACAGGGAAAAGAGTCGTAGGCACGAATGGCCGCGTTCTTCTCGGTTATCAGTTCACGTACGTCGGCCGGTAATTTCCAGCGATGGTCTTCCATCACCGGAACTTCCCGTGAACAATCCGTCAATACGGATTGTACGTGTTCTGTAAACGAGTCGATCGCGCCCGTCGTGTCTGCGACTGAAGCTATGAGGTCAGGAATGGAGTCCAAGTGAGGCGACGTGGTGGATTTCAGTCTTTCGCTTACTTTCCTCCAGTCGGTTATCACTTTGGTTTGAGGGGGCTGGTTGGGGTCACGCAGGCCCGAATAGGGGGCTAGATGCATGATAACTGGGCGGTGATCGGAATTAAGCTCGTGTAACGTCTCAATTGATTGCAAACGGAGGTTTACATTCTTGAGCAGCGCTACATCGAGTACATCAGGAAGCTGGTTGGGATCGCCAGGGAAATGGGTAGGGTTCATCGGAGCGATGACATCGAAGTTAAGGGTGGCACCCAGGTTGTACACGATCCTACCTCTGGTAGTAGTCGTGCTGCTGTTCCAGGCGGGATGTTTGGCATTGAGGTCCCCCGCCATGATGACGGAGTCACTCAGACCGAAGAGGGCAGTGAGGTCATTGGTGAGAGAGATGGGGTCCTCTGCACCATTACTGGGTGGGATATAGGCGGAAATGATGGTGATTGGTTGATGACCAGTCATGCCGAGCCGACAGATAGAGATCTCCAGATGAGAGAGGAGAGGGGGTGGATCAACAGGGATGCAATATAGTGCCTTCCTGTAATAAATAAGGGTGCCTCCCTTGTGACAACGGGACCTGTCATTGCGAACTAATTTATAGTTGGCAATGTTCGGGTTTCGGTGGTGGGGCTTCAGGAAGGTTTCCTGTATTAGGAGGACGTCAAGCTGATGGTCGCGGAGGAAAGTGGCGATCTCGTCGCGTTGACTAGTAATGCCATTTGCATTAAAGAAACCTAGTTTTAGGGAACGGGGTTTGGTAACACTAATTCTTTGTTGATCCATTGGAACAATTAGAATTTTAGTGTTTGAAGGACTTGCGTAACCTGGGGATACGCATTGAATATCTCGGCGATACGCCAAGCATTGCCATTGCAGGCTTTAATTTCGGCTGCCATAGCGTTGGCGGGGGCGATAAACGCTGCATATGCACCGAGTATCACCTCCATGCTATTAGGCTCACAGCCGGGGACTGGGGGTGGGGGGGACCTACTAGGACCTGCGGGAGCAGCCCTGGGGGCGGTAGGAGGTCGGACTGATGCGGCCTCTGGAGCCGAGGGGACTACTGGGGCCGCGGGGGCTACTGATGGCGCTGGGATGGCAGTTGCGATCAGCGCTGGGATGGCCGGGGGTTGGGAGGGCACCGAAGCAGCAGGGGCTTTCTGATGGAATAGGTTTGCCCAGGGGGAAGGCCTTTGTGGACTGAGCCGATCAGGCATTTGTGAAGATGGAATCTTCACTGAGGGACTCTCTCTTTGTTGGCGGTCGCTTGCGCGCTTTGCCAGTTTGGGAGAGGAAGCTTTAGGAGCTTTGGGGCAGCCCCGGTAGTTAGCCGGGTGCCCGGATTGGCCGCAAAGTACGCAGCTGGGGGGCTCTGTACAAAGAGTGCGGTCTTTGGGACGGGGGCAATCAGCTGTTCCGTGCTCACCTAGACACTTGACGCATCTAGGTGTCGCGTAACAGTTTGATTGGGAATGACCATAGAGTTGGCATCGGTGGCATTGTCCAATGAGATTGGACTTACGAGGCTTCTCGATGGAGATGCCCGAGAGGGAGCAAACGGATTTCACCTTAAAAATAGGGTGATGACCTTCTGTAGGGTCGCAAACTACAAGGACCATGTCGTAGACAAGGCCCTTTCTCGCTTTGTGCAAGCGATGGACAGCGGAGACGGGGATACCTTGTGAAGCAAGGTCGGAATGAATCTCCTCGGTGGAGATTTCTTTAGGGACTCGCCTAATGATGACACGGGTTGGAGTTTCCTCCGGGAGGGAGTAAGTGTGAAAGGAATAGTTCCTCTCACGTAGCATACGGGTAAGTTCCCTGTAGTCCGAAGACGAGGGAACGGTTACCTTAATGCCTAGCTGGGTTGATCGGGCGTTTGTGTAGTTAATCTTTCGATCAACACACATTTTCGAGATTTCAGTCCATTTGGACTTCTCGTGAATGTATAGAGGGGGCGGGGGTCGTTGCTTCTTTTTGGTGTCCGAAGCAGGAGGACTAGCCCTAGGGCTTGAAGGACGGGTGGCCTGAGGTTCGGCAGAGGAGGAGGTGGGAGGGCAGGGGATCGAGATAGCCGCGACTGGCTTTTTGGCCTTGTTGGCGTGGGATGAGGCACCCTTCTTCCTTTTGCCTCCCTTTCCGACGACTTCATAGTCGTCTTCAGAGGAGGACGAAGAGGTTGAGAGGGATTCCTCTGAGTCGGACAGAGGTACGGACGTGTCCATACTCTCAGTGGGTGCAGCTGCGGAACGCAGCTGCGGTGCGCCTATTGTCTTAGTGACAATGGCGGCTTGCACAATGGGTGCGGAAACAGGGGCGGCGGCAACCACAATAGGTGTGGAAACAATGGCCTCGGGAGTTTCGGCGGATTCCATTGTCGGGACGGACAATGGTGCCGGAATATTCGGGTTAATCCCTAATGAGGGATTAGTCATAGGAATGCCTTTGTCGGCCAAAGGCGGTGAGAGCGGGCTCTCGAGGACGTCGCTGAAGTCAGCGACCGAGCCAGAAGATGGGGCGGGAGAGGGAGCTCGCTGAAATTCAGCGAGTTTACTGCCATACTTGGCGACGAAATCCGGGTCCTTCAGCAGGACCTCCCTGACGAACGCTATTAACATAGCGTCCGACATGGTTGGATCGGGGGAGTTAAAGAAGGGGACTCATAGGGGCGTAGAAAACCCTTACAACCTAACTCCCCGGGTGGATGGGCCCGGGGGTGTGTGACCCTCCCTGTCGGGTGTAGACAGGGAGGTGAGTACCTATTGGTGAGCCCTAAGCTTGTAACCCGTCGCCAGTCTTATTGTGCGAACGGGGCCCTGAACCAGTCTAGTGCGAAGGGTGTAGACACACCCAACCGACACTAGGTGTGTAGCTGTGGACGAAGTCAGATACTAGATTCGACTAGGAGATCCCCCAAGGCCGAGATTCTAGCTCCCGATTCCAATTGACTTCCTCACCCTGAAGGGGCTCGGCGGGTGTGATTGGGGCAACACCCCCTTGGCTTCGTTGGCACCGTTAGGTTTCCACCAAGGACCACGAAACTGTGGTTTTTACCCTGAAGGGGCCAAGAACGTTTTGACAGACGTTACTAGTTTTGGAAACAATGATATCAATGCCGCCTTGAAAAGGGCAGCTATTGATAGGAACAGGGGTGTAGTCGGAGACTACAGATTTCGTTACGACAGGCGTAACGAAACCGGGCGGCGATAGCGGTGAGACACGGTGCAGCGAGCAGGTAGCAGCGGCACGTCCGTTCACGGCGAGCGTCGAGCGGAGAATGATCTGGACGAGTCCACGCAGGCTTGCTTCTTTTATAGGCGTGGCCGCTCTGGAGGGGAGTGGCTGGTGTTGTCATCTAACAATATATATATATATAATATGTGTGAGCATGTATTTGTGTGCGTGTGTGCATGTTGTGTCTGCGGTGTATGAGTATGCTTAAGTGTTGGCATACAAATTAGCATAGGTCCATACTTTCGTCGCTTCTCGTCTGTTCGTTGTTGTCACCATTTGAAGCTGAATCAAGTTGTTCTTTTTCTTTGCCTGCTTGGGGTTCTTCTCCATTACTACCATTATCTTCATCACCAACAGCGAAGTTCTTCGCTGTTATTACTGGCATTATTATGTAATTCCTCTCCGCGGTTTCTACTTTTGCGGGTTCGTTTTGATGATTGTCGTAACCCTTTCATTAATTTACGATTAGAAGTATTCCTAAGGGCTAGCTTCAAAAACTTTTCGGCGTCATCATCCGTAAAGTTTGAGTCCCAAGAATTGACAATTTCAACGAAAAAAATCCTAATGTTATTGTAATTTTTAAAGGGAATTTTAGAAATTTCTCCCTTGCTACCACCGGACCATGAACACTGACAAAGAAAATTCTTGGAGAAAAGTATATCCAGTAGTTTGTATGCACAAGTCGTGCCGCTACCCACTTTAGATGAGCAAAACAATGATAATGTTTTGGAAAGCTTCTTTTTTTTGGCCTTATCAGCTAGATCCGTTTCCAACTTTTGAAATTGCTGCTGGTTTTCAATGGGCTGTATAGAAAAACTTTCATTCTCTTCTTCCGTTCTTAATTGGTCTTGCAGCAATGTAACATTTACTGGTCTTTCCTTCTCCTGAGATATTGATGCTTTTGTTTCCTCCAATTGTATTGTTAAGGAAGCCAGCTTAAGTGCTATTTAAGTGCTTTTTTTTATTTTCCACGACTACATTAAGCTTTTCTAACATCGCGGCTTGATTAGCAATCACAGTTTGTATATCTTCTGAGTTGAATACCTGAATCGTGTCTTGCTGCTGACAAAATACGTTGTTAAAGCGAGACTGTCGCTGGCTGGCGGTTGTGGATTATCCTGTAACATGAAGTGATTAACCTAAATGATTAAATAAGCATATAAATTTAATTTGTGACGCAAGCACATATTTAGTATTAGTTAGGTACTACGTAACAGATACAACACCTTCCTTTCAACTAACACGGAACATGTACGCATCGAAACATTACTCGCGCGCACATCGCTATTTCTAAGGGTGTTACCACACCAATCGATCGATAGTCGATCGATGCCATCGATCGACATCGGTCGACGTTGATCGATTGGTGTGGTAGCTTTAATTGATCGACGGATACCGGTCGGCTAACCAATCGATCGATTGCCGGTCGATGGCATCGATCGACATCGGTCGACGTTGATCGATTGGTGTGGTAGCTTTAATTGATCGACGGATACCGGTCGGCTAACCAATCGATCGATTGCCGGTCGATGGCATCGGTCGACGTAGATCGATTAACCCCGGCTATATACCATCAGTTTCTTTCGAAATGTATTCACAAGAGGACGCGTTGTTGTTGGCCAGTACCATGTTGCTCGTACTATTATTACGGAGACGCAAACGCAGAACACTTTGGATGCGACCGTTTTTTAAAGCCAAAGATCGCTTACATTCTGCAAATTACATTTTAAACAGTGGTTTTTTGGATGCTTATCGAATGAGTAACAGTGATATTGAAAATCTCTTAAATATGGTGGCTCCTTCAATTGCAAAATTGGATACCAATTACAGACAATCAATTTCACCTAAAAATCGGTTACTTATAACACTCCGATTTCTGGCCAGTGGTGATTCATATCAAAGTCTAGTGTTAAAGTTTAAAGTTTCACAACAAAGTATTTCTTGTGTAGTTCCAAAAGTATGTAATGCGCTTATATGTTCTCTCAGGGATTACATAAAAGTAAGTATTCTTGGACAAGTTTTTATTACAATGAATAGAGATCTGAAAAAGATACTCGGCTTCAGTCACAGAATAAATAATAGTACTACCTTCAGTCATGTATCTCTAACACAAGCTAGAGGAGGAAATAAAAAATATACATAGTATTTCAGGTTTATTAAAAATCTTTCAGAAAAACAGTAACCATATAAAAACATTGTTTAATTTTCATGCATGTCAGATGAGAGATCTTCGAAATTATCCAATGACTGCACTGTTGTATTATCCGGCGAAAAGTTATTTCCAATTGAATCTCTTGCGTATTGAGAAGTGGATGGAAGGTTGGATTGATTTGAAGATTGTACATCTGTAGAATATAGCGTGGTGAAGTAACCTTGATTTTGAGTTTCTGGATAGTCATATTTACCAAGTTGAGCTTCGTAAATTATGTTATTTATATGATGCTGCACGGTAATCCGCGCGTAGTCTGTTTTTAGTGACCTCACTTTAAATGCTATTTGTTCTCCAAATAATGCATACTCATCAACATCTTTTCTATTGCGAATCAAAGAATCAACCATCTCCAACGTTTTTTCTATAGCGGCATCATTTGGTTTGAGGCGCTTTTTACGAGGTCCTTCACTATCAATGGAACTGTCCATCCCTGACTCAGATGTTTGTGAATTTACCTGAAACACATCCTTTCAATATTATAAAAGTTTGTGAGGATTTTGTGAAAGTTTGGGAGGATTGAGAAAATTTGTGAGGATGTATATATGAATGTTTGTTTCATTTTCACCCAAAAATACTAAACTGAATTTGATGGAACTTTACAGCATACAGTAGAATAACACATCCCTACTAATATTATAAATGCGAAAGTAACTCTTGTCTGTCTGTCTGTTACGCTTTCACGTCTAAACCACTGAACTGATTTTAATGAAATTTGGTACAGAGATAGAGTTGACCTTGAGAAAGAACATAGGATAGTTTTTATCCCGGACTTTAGAAGAGTTCTCTTGGAAACGCGATATAACCGAACTCGACGCGGGCGAAGCCGCGGGCGGAAAACTAGTAGGCTGTAATTTAAAAGCAATATTGTATAAACTGACTTAAGTTTCGCGAGTAAAGTCGCGGGTTGAAGCTCGTATTCAATATATTTACATTTTTTTATTTTACAGGTGCCAAGCACAGAAGAAGGATGGCTCAACATTGCAAGAGATTTTGAACTGTTGTGGAATTTTCCCCACTGTCTGGGTGCAATAGATGGGAAACATATAAATATGCGTGCTCCAAATAACAGTGGGAGCACATACTTTAACTACAAGGGAGTTCACAGTATTATCCTAATGGCTGTAGTGGATACGAATTACAATTTTATGTACTGCGATATTGGGTGCCAAGGTCGTATTTCTGACGGTGGTGTATTTGGAAATACTATTTTGAATTCCATGAATCTACGAGGAATCCCAAAAGAAAGTGTGTTACCTGGAAGAAATTGTCTGACACCATATGTTTTTATAGGTGACAATGCCTTTCCTATTTCAGAAAATTTAATGAAGCCATTCCTAGAATTAGGTCAAAAAGGATCAAAGGTGCGAATTTTTAACTATAGGTTGAGCAGGGCTCGCCGAATAGTAGAAAGTACGTTCGGCATTTTAAGTGCAGTATTTCGCTGTCTTCGAAAGCCTTTTCATCTTCAGCCGAAAAATGTGGAAAGGATAGTGTTAGCTACGGCTTATCTTCATAACTATTTAAGAAGGAATTGTGAGACTTATAGAAATTTAGAATTGCGCTATTCAAATAACATAAATCAAAGTGCAGATTCCGAAATAATACAACCGCCAGAAATTCGGTCATCTGTACAGTTCTACAGTTTACCAACTCCAGCTGAACTAGTGAGAGAAGAGTTCGCTGAATATTTTTGTTCAAAAGATGGGAGGATTACATGGCAATACAAGTATTGTTAAATAAACGACTTTCGGACGACATTTTCACCATTCTTATTCTTAGTTATCTCCTCTCCTCTTTCATTTGACACCAAAATCGGTAAATTATCTCAACAAACAAAAAAACACATTTTCAAGTTCTTCTCGTAATTATCCAACATGTATGAAACACGTAGGAAACTTACAAATCCTCTAAAAACTATCATATTATCATACGTTAAACGAATTTATTATAAACGGTCTGATTCAATAAAAAAAACCAGCTTCTAATAATTTTAACTTCCAATATTATGCAAGAAATATAATATTACTAGCGGTCGCCCGCGGCTCCGCCTGCGTGGATGTCGGTTATCACGTGTTTAAGAAACTTCCACCCCCTATTTTAGGGAGATGTGGGAAAAGTAGGAGACAAAAAGTAGCCTATGTCACTCTCCAGTCCTTCAACTATCTCCATACAAAAAATCACATAAATCCGTTTCTCCTTGTTGACGTGAAAGACGGACAAACAAACATACAAACTCAAAAACACACTTTCAGATTTATATATTAATATTATATATAGTCATATATGTATAGTATAGTATGGATAAAAAGATAAATATATATGTAGGTACTTACATTAGCAGACAGAGACATGCTTGAATGAGGCCGATCCTCTGTAGACACGGTAGATCGTGGGCGATTCCTTTCTTGTATGAACATCATAGCTTGAAATGCATACCATTTAGAAACGTATATTTCGTCTCGTCCCGCACCGCTTCTCAAACTATCTTTAACTTTTTTATTTTCTTTCGAAAATGTTGATTGTAAATTTTTTATCTTTTTTTCCACTTCCTCCTTAGTAATTTCAAATGAGTTGGCTATTTCGAGAAGTGCATCATGACGTTTTATAATCAGTGTGGACAATATCCCATAGTAAAGGTTTGTTTTTGTATTCCTCTATAAATTCCAAAGTTCTTTCATTCGTCCACGCGGTTGCCGCCATTTTGCACGCCACGAGACAAAAACCAGCATTAATGACCGCGAGCGTCACACAACTGAACACATAAATACAAGAAGGCCACGTAGGAAGCACGCGGGGCGCGGGGTGCGGGGCACGGGGCGCGGGGCGCGTGCCGGCACTGGGTGACATGGGGAGCTCAAGCAGCTCGATCGACGTCGACTTATCCATTCTACCATCGATCGATCGTCGATCGACTATCGATCGATTGGTCTAGTAGAAACTATCAATCGACGTCGACCAATCCATTCTACCATCGATCGATCGTCGATCGACGATCGATCGATTGGTGTGGTAACACCCTCATTGTGAACAGTGATTCAGCTACTATTCAGCGCTTCTGTGCTACTTGGGTACCGCATCATCCTAAAAACAAACCCACAACAAAGTCAGGCCCGTCTGCAAATAAATGCTTTGTTTGCAATCAAAGTGGACATAAGAGCTACACGTGTCCAAAAAATACTAAGCCTTCCGAATCTAGCACAACTACCTGCACATTTTGTAAAAAGACGGGGCATACGGAAGATAGTTGTTTTGCCAAGGAAAGATCGGCAACACGAAACAAACGTAACGTCAATCTTTGTAGTGACCATTCGGGAAATAGGCGCGACAACGACATAGTGACCGCGGTAGTGCAGGGTATTCCCGTTGACGTACTCATTGATAGTGGGGCGCTTAATATTTCTTTGGTATCCTCTGACGTGCTTAAATATCTGTCGTGCTCTGCCAAACCTATAAATTGCACCCTTAAAGGTATTGGTAACAACGAAATTGTGGCCGAATCGTGTGTAACACTCAACGTCGAATTTAGTGACGTTACTGTCGAAGCCGATTTTGTCGTTGTTCCCGCGGAATCTATGGTCACACCATTAATCATAGGTACGGACATCCTAAACCGGGATGGAATAACATACGTGAGGACTAAAGATAAACAATACCTCACGCGTACGGAAGAAAAGCCACATAAGGTAGCTTTAACTCACGTAGTAGCTGACATAGTATCACCCCTTCAGGGTATAGAACGAGACACTTTGATGAACGTAATCAAAGATTTTACGGACTTCTTCATAACGGGTACCGCTACCACTACGGTAACCACGGGTGAGATGCATATTAACGTTACCACCAATGCACCGGTCGCTTATCGCCCGTATAAACTTTCTCTCGCCGAGAAGCTAAAAGTTCGCGAGATCGTTGATGAGCTTTTGAGTAAAGGTATTATTCGAGAGTCAGAATCCGAGTACGCGAGCCCGATCATTCTAGTAAAGAAAAAGGATGGCTCTGACCGCATGTGTGTTGACTATCGGGCTCTCAATAGAATTACAGTGAGGGAACGATACCCGCTTCTACTTATTGATGACCATATAGATCGGCTGGGTGATAAGAGTATTACTCGCTACTCATCTCTTGATATGGCTACAGGCTTTCATCAGATTATGATAAGCCCATCATCAGTTCACCGCACCGCCTTCATCACCCCTGAAGGGCATTACGAATACCTAAAAATGCCATATGGTCTCACCAACTCACCGATCGTATACCAACGCATTATAAACAAGACCTTACATAAATTCATTGACGCGGGTAAGGTACTTGTCTATATCGATGACGTATTACTGATGAGCGCCACGGTTGAGGAGGGCATCAACTTACTACGTGAAGTACTTACCGTTCTAACTCAGGCTGGCTTTTCGATAAACTTACGCAAATGCGTCTTTCTGACTACTGAAGTCGAGTACTTGGGCAGGATAGTCAAACAAGGCCAGGTTAGGCCAAGTCCCCATAAAATAAAAGCATTGTTGAACGCACCCTCTCCGACAAACGTCACTTTCACAAGTTCGTCAATTCTTGGGGTTGGCCGGATACTTCCGAAAATACATTGAGGGGTATGCCACAAAAACGTTCTGCATCTCTCAACTCACAAAGAAAGGCGCGTTGTTTAAATTGGGCCTCGAACAAGAAAAAGTCCGTCAAGAAATCATTTCACGGTTGACTAGTGAACCCATATTAGCCATCTTCAACCCTAAACTACCGACCGAAGTCCATACCGACGCGAGTAGTGTCGGCTACGGAGCCGTCTTGTTACAAACCCACGATGACAACAATAAGAAAGTAGTGGCGTATTTTAGTAAGGTCACACAGGGCGCGGAAAGTAGGTACCATTCTTACGAATTAGAAACCCTGGTCGTTGTGAAAGCTCTGCAGAACTTTAGACACTATCTGATCTGCATTCGTTTCAAAGTTGTGACCGACTGCAACGCTTTCAAATCAACTGAACGAAAGAAGGACCTCCTCCCGAGGGTAGCGCGCTGGTAGACGTACCTCCAGGATTTTACCTTCGATATTGAATATCGAAAGGGAGCCATGATGCCTCACGTCGATTACTTGAGCAGGAACCCTCCCTTACATATCCTTAATATTACGAGACCGCGTAACTGGGCCCAGATAGCACAGGCAGCCGATGAAGAAACACAAACACTTCTCCAACGGTTACGTGACGGTGACCTAGACTCCGGTCGTTACGTCCAACGAAACGACCTTTTATATTACAAGTACACATCGATAGGAGACGAGCCCAAATTCCTCTGTTTTATACCCAAAGGCCATCGGCTCAGTCTCCTTCGTGTCTTTCATGACGAACACAATCACATAGGCTTTGATAAGACCTTAGACCTTGTGTTAAAACACTTTTGGTTTCCTGGCCTAAGACAATTCATAAAAAAATACATCGATCACTGCGTGACATGCATTTCAAAGAAACGTGTACCTAGAGCTCCTCAACAGAACATTACCTCATGGACAAAACCCGAGGTCCCGTTCTCCGTAATACACGTTGATGTACTAGGCCCCTTACCAGATTCTAATGGTTATAAGTTTGTACTCTTAGTAGTAGATGCCTTCACAAAATACACACTTCTGTACTCCATCTATAGACAAGAGGTAACTGAACTAATACGAACTATAACCAATGCGGTGTCCCTCTTCGGAACTCCGAGCTTGATCGTGACGGATAAGGGTCGCATGTTTGAATCTTCAAGGTTCGTGGAGTTTATTACGGAAATGGGATCAGACATCCACTACATAACACCGGAAATGCATCACGCAAATGGGCAGGTCGAACGATACGCTCGGACCGTACTCAACATGATCCGCATAGTAGCCAGTCACCAAGAAGGTCTCTGGTCAGAAACACTGTGGAGGCTGCAATTAACCCTCAACATTACGAAGCAAAAGACGACTCAGACTTCTCCCCTGAACCTCATGATTGGAACCGAGGCCACTACTCCAGTGATTCGGTCGCTTGTTCGAGATGTGGCGCTAGAAGGATCCCAACCGAACCGTGAAGCGCGAAGAGAGCTACGCAGAAACCGCGCTAACGAGTTACTTCAGAGCAATCAGAGCCGTCAAGACGAATATGTGAACCGGAATCGACGTCCACCTCGGGTGTTCAACATTAATGACCTGGTTTTGGTAATAAAGTATTCACAGTCGACTGGCAAGCTGGATCCCGGCATGCGCGGCCCCTACAAGGTCGTCCGTGCGCTGCCTAGCGGACGATACGAGCTGCGGCTATTGAGCGGCTCGTACGGGAAGACTACACAGGCCGCAGCCCAGTATTATGGTCCTGTGGAAGGGAGAGTGGTGTCCCGATACCTGTGCTGCATTCTTTGAGCGTGAGTACGGTGTTACTTTTCACTTGATCATTTTCGTAATGATCTGGCAAAGAAATTGCGACAAGGCAATAGAACAAACTGCGGGATGCTCTATTGCGGGATGTCTAAGTTTTATGTTTGGTAAACTGCGGGGTACCAAACTCATGTAGAGGACGGACTGCGGGACGTTCCTATAAGTAAACAGACTGCGCGATGTTTACCTACATGATTGAGTGATGACCTATATTAGACAGACTGAGGGATGTCTAAATCTTATGCTTGGTAAACTGCGGGGTACCAAACTTGTTTAGAGGACGGACTGCGGGACGTTCCTTTTAGCAAGCAGACTGCGGGAAGCTTGCCTTCCTGATTATAAGCCAAACAATGTCAGCATTTGAGGATGAATACGAGCATGAGCATCATTCTATCAAAGCCTGCATCTGTAAGCATGTTTAATCTTGTAGAAGTTAGGATGATGGCTAAATGATACTGCTGCTTATAAAGTCAAATTAAATATATTATCCGGACCAAAGGTATAATAATACAAAGGAGCGAGGGAGCACACGCGATGACCGCTAGTCGTGTACTGAATGCTCAACTAATATCAATTAGTGAAATGAGGTAAAAATGCACGAATAAGCATTAGTGCATTATTAGTGTATGGTTTCACCGTACATGCTCCCGGGCAAAAAAGATACAAAAATGTTACACGTCTTCTAATCTAAAGCGACACGTTTTAGATATAGGTGACGTAGCTATGTCCCGTTTAGAAATAGTGTTCGCACTAGTTATGTTCACTTCACTTGGCTGACGGTCAGCCGTACTCTGCTTTCGCGAAAACACAACACTATTTGCCACACTTTGGGATAGTTCCACTGAAGAAATTGCTCGACACCTCCTCCATATGAAGTACGCTGCCACCAAAACGGCTACACCCAGCAGACAGTAACAAATAGTATACTGATGAATGTCATGTGTAGACAGAGTGTAATCTGGTGAGTTAGTATTGGCAGATTTCAGTTGTTTTATTCGTTCTCCCAGATCGACTAATGTGCTGTTGATTGGATCTTCATATGCGGTGAAGTGAGATAACGATATGTTTACGATATGATTTAATTCTGCTATCTGAGGGGTCACAATTTCAGAGTTAGATTTAATTGTATTCGCTGATAGGGCATGAGCATACAAAGTAAACTCGTTACTTTTTATTATGCATTTTGAATCTAGGTCAATGATACCGACTCCTGTCACCTGTTTAAAGGCAACTTGATCTTGACATATAATCCTCACCGCGTAGGTATTGCAGCAAAAGTACATGAACCTCGCTGGCTCATTTAATTCGAGCCACCTGTCTTGACAAGGGGATTTAATTACAATGCATTGTTTTAAATTGCTATCCAGTTTGCAGAATTTTTCATCAATGCTTAAATGATTAATTGGTTTGTTAGTTTGGCACAAATATGAGATATCATTGTGCAGACATAGCTGGAGCTCAATAAACGACATTGTGAAGAAAGCATCTTTTTTCAAATTAATAGCTACGAAGTCTGCAGCTGGTAGTACGCTAATCATATAATTTTGAACTTGCCGTGGAACTGGTATGATTTTATAGATTTTGTAGCTATCTCTGCTGGTCAATGGAAAGGTAATCTCAAATATGAAGTATTCTTGCATCATTCTCGCTTTTACTTTCAGCATGCTATAAACATGCTTTAGATCAGACTGTAGGTTGTCCACGGGCAATGTAGTATCCTTTGTTAATTGTCCTGAAATAAACTGTAACTCACGCTGTAACTGATCCGGTGTTAACAGGTGAGTGTTGAATTTTCCGTGATAGATATCCGTGATGATATCTAACAGAGTATCCTGAATCCTTTTTAGGTTTTGAAGCAAGTTGATGGTCGTGAGTGCCGACAGGGCGAAGTTTTGTGTTTTAGCTAAGCCTTCAACTTCTTGCTTAATAACAACGACTGCATTATCTAATTGATTCAAGTGTTTGTTTATAGTTTTATGTTGTAATTGGATAGTTTGCTCGGTTCTTTTTAGCACGTTGAATTCAGCTTCGATGATGGAAGTCTGATTTCTTAATAAGTCATCAAGATGACGATCGTTTTGTTTTATAAGCTGTATATCTTTCTTGTACTGTTCTGCGAATCGTTCGTCTAATACTCCGAACAGGCTATTGGCCACGTAACCGATACCATTAACGAGACCGCGACGCTGTCTGGTGCGCGAGTCAAAGTGCTGATTAATCATTAGTTGATTATAGTGCTGTATTTCTTTGTAGTCGTGATTTAATTGAAGCGTTATCATATTACATTGACTAGTTTCTTTTAGGGATGCGCAGAGTCTTTGTAAATAATCCAAAAACTTAGTGGCAGCTGTATTTCCTTCCCAATAAGGGCTCATATCATAGTAAACAATTAGATTCCATTTGTCTCGAATAACTTGCATGTTGCCCACTGTTTCGAAATACAGTGAATTGTTATTTGGCAACGCTGATATGTTAAAAGCTGCGTGAGATGATGTCATCAATGACATAAAAAATATTAAAGACATTACTATTGATACGAACTTAGATTTGATTTTACTGCTTGGTTTCCGCTCGTCAGGTTCCTTTAAGTTGATGTTGATTTCTTGATTAACCTTTCTATCTTCCGTCATATTGCTTGAAGCAGGCGATATAGGCAAAATGGATAGTTTCACAACCGGCCTTTTAAGTACTCCGCTTTTTGTTTTTAATGTTACTACCCGAACTAATCCATCTTTACCTGGGTGAGCTTCTACCACTCTACCCATCATCCATTTGCCGGGTGGCAGATTGTCGTCCTGGATAGTCACTAAATCATTGATGTTGATATTTTGCTCAGTACTTCGCCATTTGCTTCTTACAGATAACTGCGTTAAATATTCCGATCTCCATTTTTTCCATATGTCATTTACTATCTTAGCTGATAAATGCCATCTAGTTCGAGCATCTGTTGCCGTTTCAATTACGGCAGTTCCAGACCTCCCGGTCAAGAAATGCGCTGGAGTAAGTACGTTCAAATCTTCGATATCTTCCGACAAGGCACACAAAGGTCTGGAGTTCAGACAAGCCTCTACTTGTGCTAATATAGTGCTGAACTCTTCAAAAGTCAGCTTTTGCTCTCCAATTACTCGCTTGAGGTGATATTTTAAGCTTCTAATGGCTCGCTCCCATAGACCTCCTGCACTTGGCCAAGAAGGCGCGTTAAAGTGCCATTCTATATTTAAATCTGCTACCTCTGCGAAAAAGTTACGATCGTATACGTTTTCGAAATCGTGATAGCTTTCTTGTAGCATTCTATTTGCACCTACGAAATTCGTCCCATTATCGCTATAAAGATGGCGTGGCGCTCCTCTTCTGGCGGCCATCCGCCGTAACGCAGCTAAGAACCCAGTACTGCTTAGGTCGGATACAAGCTCTAAATGTACAGCTTTCGTTGCTAGACAAATAAACAACGCAATATATCCCTTTGTGGTCTTAATTCCGCGCCCTTTGTTGCTTTTAACATCTACGAAACCTGTATAATCCACTCCAGTGTGATAGAATGGCGGGGCGGGGTTGCTTCTGGCTACAGGTAATTCTCCCATCAATTGATGCTGTAGTTTGGGTTCATGTTTTCTACAGGTGACGCAGTTACGCACTTCTTTCCTTACAGCTTTATTTCCAGCGATTATCCAGTATCTCTGCCTAAGATTAAATAAAGTTAATCGCGGTCCACCATGAAAGGTGAGCTGATGAGCTTGCTGAATTGTAAGAGTAGTAAGCCGACTGCTATAAGGCAATATGGCTGGATGCTTCATATCCATGCTCATGTTTGCTTTGGATAAACGGCCTCCAACTCGTAAAACCCCCTCGTGGTCAAGGAAAGGATTTAATTTTAATAAATTACTTCTGTCACTCAATTTATTATGCTTTCGCAATGACATGATTTCCTCTGCAAACTCAGTTCTTTGTACATATTTTATAATGAGTAACTTTGCTTTCCGCAATTCTTGCAAGGTAAGAAATTCAGGCAAACCACTATGTTTACGTAACGTGACTGGAAGCTGCTTAAATTGTATCGTTTTGATGGCTCGTAAAAGCCATGCTACAATTTTAGTTATTTTATTAAGTGAGCTGAATTTAAGTAACAATTGTAATATGATGCTTTCCTTGTTATCTGTTTGGGCAGCATTCACTTTGCTTGGTGTTGATTTTGCCTTTATTTCTTGATCCGTGGTATAAATGCTTTGCTTTGTTTCTAATTTTTCATCAAACGTTTTCAATGAATGCGGTCCTTGCCACCACAGGGTTTGATTTTTCAATTGTGAGGCTGAAATGCCTCTACTGGCTGCATCTGCCGGATTATCCTCCGACTTAATATATCGCCAGCAGCTTGGTTTCATTGTTGCTGTGATAACTTTAGTCCTGTTCGCAACAAAAGGTTTCCATCGGCTGTAATCGCCTTGTAGCCACCCTAGGACTACCTTGGAATCCGTCCACCCATATATCCGCATGTTCATATCGCTATAACATCTAATAACTTTGTTCATTAACTTGGCTAGTAAATACGCTCCGCTCAATTCTAATCTTGGTAAAGATACGCTTTTAGAAATAGGTACTAGTCTAGTCTTAGCAACTACTAGTACCACAGATGGCTCATAATTTTTCTGTAATCGCGCGTAAATTACTGCCGCGTAGGCTTTAGTCGATGCGTCACAATAACCGTGCAGTTCAATGACGTTATTAGGTTGATACCCGATCCACCGTGGTATTTTGCATTGATTCAAATATTCCATGTCTGTTTTTATTGTTAACCATTCATCTTTGATGTTTACAGGAACTTCTTCATCCCAATGTATTTTATTTAACCACAGCTTTTGGAATATCAGCTTTAATTTTGTTGTGAGTGGGGACAACCACCCCAACGGGTCGAATACTTTTGATATCTCAGACAAAAGTAGTCGTTTAGTAATTTTGGCGTTTGGATTAGCTATGCTGTATTTGAAAGTAAACATGTCATCACAAGAATTCCAACGGAGGCCTAATGTTTTTGACGTACTTTCTGATTTGAAGTTAAAAATGATTTCGCCGTTGCTGCTGCTCTGCTCTATATTGTCAAGTAGTTCCGGATGATTTGCTAACCATTTTCTCAGTGTAAAACCTCCTGATTTTAATAATTTGTTGAGATTTTCGATGAGCTGCTTTCCTCTTTCAATAGAGTGAGAACCATGGACCAGATCATCCATATAAAATGATTCTTCTAGAATCTTTGCTGCTTCCGGAAATGCACTTCGTTCATCCGAGGCTAAACGTTTTAAAGTCATCATCGCTTGAAATGGTGCTGATTTTGTACCGTATGTGACGGTAGTAAGTCTATAAGTTTGCAGTGGTTGATCTGGCGCATACCTCCAGATGACTTGCTGATATTGTTGATCTGCTTCATCCACCATTATCTGCCTGTACATTTTCTCGATATCTGATGTGTAAGCATAACGATATTGCCGCCACTTCAGTATCAGTTCTTGCAGATCCTGTTGTAAATTAGGACCTTTATACATCAGATCATTCACACTATATCCGCTTGACGTTCTTGCTGACGCGTTAAACACCACCCGTAGCTTTGTAGTAGCTGATTCTGCTCGTTGGACGGAATGGTGCGGCAAGTAACACGATAGCGCTTGTTTATTTTTATTGCTGTAACTAGGCACCATATGTCCTAAGGCTATGTACTCACTAATGAAGGCTTTATATTGTTCTGCTAGAACGGGTTGTTTGCTAAATTTACGTTCCAGATTTAGGAACTGTGCTATTGCCATCTCTTTAGATGAACCTAGTTTTTCATTGATGTCTGCTTTTAGTGGCAATTTTACTACATACCGACCGTCTTCGCGACGTTTTGTTGTTGATGAATAAAAATCGACACATTCTTGATCTTCCAATGATAAGTTTGGTTTTTCGCTTATATCTTCGATGTCCCAAAACTGCTGTATATCGTGGATATTATTCATGAGCACGTTGCACTGTAGAGATGCCATTTGACCACCACCGTATATGATCCACCCAAGCTGTGTTTCTTGCAACACTGGCTGCGATGCATCCTCTCCTTTGATCAATCCTCCCATTAATATCAAGCCATTGACTTGAGCGCTTAGTAATAAGTCCACTGGACGGCTAATGTTAAAATATGGATCCGCTAATTTAAGATTTTCTATGTAGGACCACTTCGATGTGTCAAAGGATTTATACGGGATATCCTTAAGTATGTTGTTCATGACAAGTACGTCGGTGGTAAAGGAGAAGTCGTTGTACGTTGAGAAACAGCTTAGCGTGACCATACCATTGCAGCTATGTTCGACTTCACCTACTCCGCATAGCAATCCATTGAATTTAGATCTACGTAATCCTAATTTCTTTGCTGTACTTTCTTTTATTATAGACACTTGTGATCCAGGATCAATGAGAGCCCTTAAAATGTGGCAGGATCCATCCATCGTGGCGACCTTTATCAAGGCCGTCGCTAATAATACTTCATTCGTCCCTGGATCATTCTGAGACACATGCGCAGTCATTGCGACATTGTCTTTTGAATTTGGGTCAGTTGTAGTTGTTGCTACGTTGCTCGAATGCGATATATTTTTTGAGCAAGCGTCATGTAAAACGGAGTGGTGATTTCCGTCACATTTGCGACATCGCCTAACGGAAATGCATTGCTGGCCATTATGATCAAATAAACAATTTGGACATAATTTCAATTTTGCTACTGATTTCATTTTTGCTTCATTAGACAATTGCAAAAACTTTACGCAATTAAACATGGCATGTTGTTGCCCGCAAAATTGACATTTTGTGGTAGACACGTGTAAGGCTCTTGAATATGGCTGTCGCTTATTGTATGTATTGACAAAGTTGGAGTTATGTCTCCTTGCCTTTTGGTTTTCAGGAACATCGCTATTAGTTTGATTAGTTGATTTCGGTGTTACTTGGTCTAGCTTCCTGCGAGAAGTTTCCAGGCTCGTAAACTTACTTTCCAAGTAGTCTAAGAATTCCTGCAGTACCGGTAGCTCCCTAGAATTTTTAGGGGAGTCTATGTAATCACCGTACGTTTCGCTATCCAGCTTCTGCGCTAATAAATGCACAAGAAGCGGATCCCAGGTGCTGATATCGATTCCTAAGTTCCGTATGGCATGCAAGCTTTCTAGTGCTACGTCATGCAGTTTCTTAATATGACCTAGCGTTTGATGCTGCGTACTCGGTAAGCCGAGTAAAGTATTGATAACACACGTAAATATTAGCTTTTTATTGTTATACCGATGGTTTAAGATTTCCCAACAGGTATGATAGTTATCGGAACTTATAGGAAGATGCTGAATAAGTTTTTCTGCTTCGCCCCTGACCTTTCCTTTTAGAAATTGCATTTTTTGCGCTTGCGACAAGGTAGGGTTATTATGAATAGCTTCGCTAAAGAGGTCCTTGAATGACGTCCAATGTTGGTAGCTTCCTGAAAATACAGGTATATCCATTTTTGGCGTGGAGTGCTCTCTGTGCGATACACTCCATAGCTTTTTATTGATCATTTTCTTTAACTGAATATATGATCGCTCATGCTGCGTATACACTTCTTCGTAATCCTCTTCCTCTCCACCTATTTCGCTATCTATCTCCCAATGGAGGGAGTCAATTTGTGACCAGCGAGCTTGAAGTGTTCTCAAGGCGTCCTCCATCTCCCATTTTTCTGACATGGAGTCTAGGTCGATTAGCCCTGCTGATCTTTTGAATGCTCTGAAATTTGCTGTTTGCTTACGCAGCATGTCATCTAGTTTGCTGGTAGAGCCTTTTGACTCCCTTGTACGTAACATGCTGGCTTTTGCTGGCTGCTCATAACCCGATGGTCCTGCTTCTGCTAGTTCGGCGCCCTCTTGCTGCTCCTGTATTGGTTGAGTACCCCTAACGGTTTTCATAGGCGTTAGCTTGCTTGACGACTGTAGACGTTGTTCATTGATGAGTGACTTGGTTGCTGTATAAAGTTTGCTAACTTTTTCATGCTCGGAATTTATAAAATATGAATGATCTTTGACCCCATATTGACAGATAGCTAAATGATTATTCTGATAATCTGACCAATACCTCTCTAACAACTCTAGTCGCCTTTTAAAATAGTCGTCCGATTTCCTATCGGCGCTATCCTTTTTTATATTTATCGGTATTTTCTTGATTGCCTCGCTAAGTTCAAGTTGCTGGTAGTAAAGCTCTTCCATTATGCTGCTAGATTGTTTATGATGAAAAAAGGAAAGACCTTACTTGCACGAAACTGGCTCTCGACTGCCGCTGATTCGCTGTTGCACTCCAAATGCTGCTGCTTTGATGTAGCTGGGCACTGACACCCTGCTGCTGAGATACCGAGTGCTGCTGCTGCTTAAATACCGATGTGCTGCTTGCTGCTCAAGATGCTGATTTCCCCGTCCTAGAAGCGCTGTTGTCACGCTGCTTGAGATGCTTAAAGACGGTGCTCTTGTTAACTAATTTTGCAACGCCACCCTGTGCTGCTAGGGTTTTGCTACAAACGCTTTGCTAAAGTGCTGCGGTTACGAAAGTATGTCCACAGTTCACACGTGTCACTGCAATCCAATATGCTGATTTCTGGACGTGTTCACTCACAAGTCACTTAATACACGTTACTCACGAATACTAAAACTCGCGAGGTCCCGCCCGATCGCTCGAAGGACCATGTAGAAGTTAGGATGATGGCTAAATGATACTGCTGCTTATAAAGTAAAATTAAATATATTATCCGGACCAAAGGTATAATAATACAAAGGAGCGAGGGAGCACACGCGATGACCGCTAGTCGTGTACTGAATGCTCAACTAATATCAATTAGTGAAATGAGGTAAAAATGCACGAATAAGCATTAGTGCATTATTAGTGTATGGTTTCACCGTACAAATCTGTTTAAACCCTGAGTTATGTTGTGTGTTTACAGAAGCCGACTTGACAGAGGATGTCACTAACCCCGACCGCGAAATGACACAAGACTCTGCCAACACACCCATAGCAGAGGCGGACGCTGGCCCATCCCGTTTAGCTACTGCTGAAGCCAACGCCCCAGCACAGGCCTTGCCGGACATATCAGATGCCGTCAAGGACGACGCATAGTCAGGAGAGGCCGTGTAGGAGATGAACCGAATGAGTCAATACAAAACGTATAAAAGCGCGCGCCGGCACTGGCACGCCCCTTTCGATCGGCGACCACCACAGCGCACGTTTTATCTAAAGCAATTTTCAGTAAATTGGCCTTTATTTCAGCTGTCAGACTTGATATAAAGAAATATGTCAAAGGTATTTTAAAGGATTCGTTTACTCCTACTAACATGTCATATACTTGGCTGGCAATGTCATTTGTGTCGTCCGAGTTGCCAAGTCCCTTGTCAATTTAACCTTCATAACGTTTACCAGTCCATATTTTTTGTCTACTAAAAAGTTCCTAAGTCTTTTTTGAATAATGTCAAATTATAGTCCTTCCAACAACTTGGTATTTTGTTATACATATATCACCGGTGCCATGCAGCAGACACACTTGCGCATCAGAGTTGTTTGGATATATCTGTTTCGAATTACTAGATTGTGTTTCTTTTACAGTGTTTCGTATATTATGTATCTGTTTTGTGTGTATCTGTTTTGAAGTACTAGGTTGCTGTTCTTTTGTAGTGTTTGGTATCTCTATTTGTTTTGATGTGTTAGGTTGTGGACTGTTAGTGTCGGTAAAACTGTGTGGTTCGTGAATCTCTATTTGGATTGATGTCGAAGATATAGGTATTGGAGTATTGAAATCTGCCAAATTTATTATTATTTTTTGGTGACTACACTCATTATTTTCTTTCACTTCTTTGTCCTGTATCTCATATTTATTGTATTCGTTGTTTATTGTTAACTAGCTGACCCGTGCCCACTTCGTTGGGCGGTAAACATTTTAACTTGTGATGAAATTATGAGTGTGGTTCGGTTAGTACTGAGTGCTATGATTTATTTCCTGACTGCCTAAAGAAGGGTTTTGTTTTTATTGCATATGTATGTATGTATGTATTTGCATGCCACTTTGGCTATATTACCGGATTTCAAATGAGTGAATGAAATGATTATGATTTAATAAATTATGTTAAATTTAATTATTTAAAACTTCTCTGTATACTATATTAGATGTAATGCTATTATTTGGTACCAAAATATATTGTCTTTCAGGAGTTCCAACGCGAGATAAGCCAACGTATAATTTCCATGGGAAAAACACTGCTTTCTCAGGTCAATGCCCACCAGAGAGAATGTTTGACCCTGGGACTTATTTATAGTGAGGGCAAAAGAGATTTTGACGGGATACTGTAGCCTTTTAAATGGTATGGGTAAATCCGTCGGAATCATGGGTATCCGCGGAATATAAGCCAGTTGTCCCACTGCTGGCCCTGTGAGAATGGTCGCCACGATTATATTCTCCCGCAACTCACACACACACATATTTCATATATTTCAACAAGCATAGCTTTAGAGCTAAAAAACAAGCTAAGCAAGCTTTAGAGCAATGTGAATATGTTTCCACTCTGCAATTAGTTGCAGAGTGGAAACATATTCACATTGTCAAACAATGTTAAGCAAATTATTTAGTTTTATCTTTTTCCTTTGTTAATTAATTTAGTCATAGTACTTAGATTCATACTTTTATCTTTAATTTAACTTTAGTTTTAATGTGAGTAATGTGTCCACAATCGCATGTAACTTATTATTGATAGTCATACTTGATTAAGTTTTTTCCTTTGTTTTCTCCCGTTACTTTCTAGTTAACCTAGCTTTTTCAATGCCGTGAAACTCTGTTATTGGCTTAAGTGATAATTGTCATCATTTCGCTATCACTGAACAGCGCATGCAAACTCAAGATGCTGTAACTTTTATGCAACTGCATTGAACTGTTCATTGATAGTGGGGTGAACATTCATAACTCATGTAAGTTAATTATAAGCTGTTGAGTTTCCTAATAAATAAATAAATAAATAAATAAATAAATAAACTCTTTTATAAGCAGCCTTGTCCCATTACACATGTTGGGGGGACTCAAGTTTCTTAATAGCATGGTAGGAATGCCAACTTTTAACATAAGGTCATGAGGAGGTAACCCAGAAGGGCTCAAAGAATTTAAAAACTCTTGAGGATAGTGCACTGTATCCTCAATATTACACACCGTATCAATGGACTTATAGTGTTTGACTTGACCGGGAATTTTCTCTAAAATCAGTTTATTTATCTCATTCACTGTATCGTTTCTAGGAGACACTATTGCCCTGGAACAAAGCCAATGATAATCTCTTTCCAATAAATTTTCAAGATCGGGATAAATATCGTCTATCAGATCTTCTAACCTATGTAATATGTGACCTAATCTATCGTCAAGTTTAATGTCATCGCTAGTACTGTTGGTGCTAGGACAGCTAATTTTTACTTCTCCAAGATTTAGTAGTTGATGCGGAAAGTCGTTATCGTAGTTGTCGCTCAAATGAGCTCTCATGTTTGTTCGTAAATTGAGAGTTTCAACGAAACTCCATAAGCAAGATGATTTTAAGCATGCCCTGATAACATCGGCGCGTGTTCCTTTTGTTATTACAGGCAGTGTTTGCCGAAAATCACCCGCAAAAACAAAAGTAACACCACCCATAACAGCATCTGAGTTTCTGAGGTCTTTGAGCGTTCGGTTTACTGCTTCAACATGAGCTCTATGACTCATGGTACATTCGTCCCAAATAATTAAAGATGTCTCTTGTAACAGTTTCCCGAGCGGTCCATTTTTACGTATGGAGCATACTGACTGTTGTTCCAATGATACTGTCAGTGGTAGCTTAAAGGTGGAGTGTGCTGTTTTCCCATCATTTAATAGAGTTGCGGCAATCCCTGAAGAGGCAACAGCTAGCCCATTTTTCCCGGATTGTCTGACTTTTGCCAATACCAAATTTGCGAGGAACGTTTTCCCAGTGCCTCCTGGGGCATCTAGAAAAAATATTTTACCCCTGTTATTTATCACACTGTCAATAATAGCATCAAAAGCTTGTCTTTGGTCTCTAACTAATTTCGGTAAATTTTCATTAATAAAAACTGACAACTCATTGTTGTCGTACGAACGTGTCAGTATTATATCCGATGCATTGTTATGTGGCCGAATTGGAGAAGGTAAACCAAAATCACTTAAGGTTTTCTCATTAAGTTCTAATAATTTATTTTCTATTTGTAATAGACCTTCATTGTAGATGTCATCATTATAGTGTAAAGTGAAGTCCTGATTTTGCTGTCGTATTCTATATCTTATGTCGTCACATAAATCGTCTTTGAAGTTTTCCCACAATTTGAGTGGTTCAGATGGGTAACAAAATAATAATATCACCACAAACAACTCCCTCAGCTTCAAAGGACGTTGAGAAATCGAGGCTTCTCTCAAAGTGTTTTCCCATTGGTTATCGTTTTCTAACAAACCTCTCTCACGGCAAGCAGCTTGGTATGTTTCTTTGACAACTCCGTTCACAGTTTTTAAGTCCCGGAATGAGGTGGGACCACGTACGTGGTGAAGCAAAACTCTAAGATAGAAACACTCTGACTGAGAAGGATGGACACTGTATACTCTTCCCAAAGCAGGATCTTTTTTTATTCCGGGATGGCCAGCGACATCTTCTCCGCGTTTTCTTCGGGAAAATTTGTTATTAGCCCAAGTATAATAGTGGGGAACTTCGTGGTAAAGTAATGTTTTTGCGAAGTTGTCGGAATTGCACAAGTCAAAGAATGCGGTCAAAGTTGTTTTTGGTGGATTTTCCACTATTCTTTGCACATTGTCTGGTGAAAAGTATACTCTTTGGCCGTTTTCTAAATGTACAGCTAACTGCACTACAGTAGGGTGTCTGTCATGTATTGGAAATTCCAACAATCTCCATACCGCTTCCGATGTATTTATGTACCGGCCGTTTAAATAATTTTCGACTTCATCATGAGCATTTCTTACACCAAACGTTGCCTGATCCGACCCTTTGTTTATATACTTACAAATGTATTTTATAGCTTGAACAGAATGACAGTACTCCACGTTTATGTGGGCGTTAAAAGTTCGACAGAGAATTGGAGAGTACGGGACGATCCATGTGTTGTCTATAGTAACAGTCCTTCCACGAATACTCATAGTAGCTACCTGACCGCCGTTATTAACGTCTCGGCGTCGATAAACAGGATACCCATCTTCCCCGGTTTGGGTATCAGTGACAAAGCGGCGTGGATATTTTTTTGAACATATGCCATTTTTCATACACGGTGATGTTAGATTTTGTTCCCCACATGGCCCGTGTACCATGTTCTTGGTCACAATGTCAAACAATGCCGGATCATTATCTTTATTGGGTAGCTCAGCAACTATAATCTTGTCAATTTCGTCAGGTTGTATTTTATTTTCAAGCCAAAACAACATGTGACAGTGCGGTAAGCCCCGTTTTTGCCACTCGACACTGGCCATATGGCATTTGACTTTTCCGAAAATTTCTTCTTTTATAAATAGTTTAATAAGTTTCTTCATTTTTAAAAGGAAGACCCTCGATATAATGTCATGTCGGTCGAAAGATCGTTGTCCAGAAAAAAGTTCTTGCTTTATTTCTTCCCACTCGGGGTTGCAAGTGAAGGTAACAAATAAGTCAGGCCTCCCGTAATTTCGCACGTATGTCATGGCGTCTTGCGTTTTTTCATGCATGTATCGCGGCGATCCCGTGAAAGATGAGGGCAAGATAACGTGTTGACCAATATTTGCAGCATTTACATTAGCATCTCTATTTAAAGCATCTCTTAAATGTATATAATCGTCAGCTCTTAACTTTTGTTGGTTTCGGGATATAAAATTTAATCTTTCCGATATCATTTTAGCCATCATGTCAACGCAGTATTGACTGAATAAATCTCGGTAATGATGTAAAGTATTGAAACGGTTATCTTTGACCATTAGTCTGTATGCATAGAACTGCATACAGGAAACTGTTTTGTTTTGTGCAGAACCTTGTTGCTGTATAGTCAGATAATAGCCATCTTCTCCTTTCACAAACATCAAAGGATACTGCAAGGGATCGTAAGCGCGATGCAATTCGGACACTCTTTTTAACTGACCATCTTTACAATGCAGTATTATATCTCTGGGTCCCTTGTCTTCATCTACTAACAGGACGGCAACTTCGTTTGTTGTAGGGGAGTTGTATCTTCCTCGATGTTGATTTTGTGGTGTGCGATCGGCGTGAATTATTAATTTTAAATTGTCGAAGGAAGAGTTGCTTTCTAAATTGTATTTGAAACTGCGTATGTATTCGTTATGGCTATTTAATACGGTCTGTAACTCAATGATCAAATCGGTTTTTAAAGTGGGAGCCATGTTTGATCGCAAAGAAAGTTGATCCGCATCAGAAATGAAATATATCTGTAAAAATTTCGGGCTTTGACCTGTTGTAGGAAGCAAACTACCAATTAAATGATAAATCTGACCCTCTATTTTAAAAGTAGGCATAAAATTTCCTTCACGAATTTCTTTAGCACCGAACGACGTCATTTGAAACAGTGTATTATACTTGCGTATGTTTTTTAAAAAGTGCACAGAATGTGGATGATTACCAGTTAAGAGATCTTTTATTGGTTGTGGTGGTTCTTGATTATCAGGGATAACCACTTTTCCTGCAGCACAACACATACCATTTGGTTCATCACTCCATTTATTTGCAGAACACTTAGGACATGTTTTATTCATTTTGCCTATTTTTACAGTGTTTTGCTGAGCATAATCTACATTGGCATCGTAATTGAAAGCTGATCTATGTCCATGAGCTAAATTCCGATTACGTGCTCTGACTGTAACTGCGCGCTGTCTTTCTGTTGCTAGGCGCTGCGCATGTTCAGCGCTAGATTCCCGAGCACGGGCCTGCGATGTTCTCGCGCTTTGGCTAGCGAGCCTCTGCGAGCGCTCAGCGCTAGACTCCCTATCCCTTATTGCAGAGACATGCTGCCTTAAATCACTGAGACGCTGCGCACGTTCAGCGCTAGATTCCCGAGCACGGACCTGTGATGTTCTCCAGCTTTGGTTAGCAAGCCGCTGTGAACGCTCGGAGCTAGATTCCCCAGCGCGTTCTTGCGAAATATGTTCTCTATTCCTCGAGAGGCGCTGATGATTTTCAAGAGCAGACTCTTCCGTACGGCGTACTCGAGCTGCTCTTGTCTGGGATGTCTGACGGGAAAGTTGTGACTTCCTTTTAGGCATGATAAACAATTACCGAAACGAAATTGTCCGATATCCCAAAAACAGAAATACTACAGCTTCGAACTCGAAGAATGAGAAAACGAAACGAAGTAGTATTTGTGTTTTAAGAAAAGAAACCGAGCAACCAAAACAATTTTAAAGACCAATAACATCCAATCAACTACGCACAATTCAACCACCTAACGACGAAAGTAAAATAATAACTGGAGAGGGTCATTAATCCGCGGAAAATATTAACACCACGATTCAGAAAAATGACGTAATTACACAACGCCATCTATGGGTAAATGGATAAAACGTCCGTACAAAGCATGTTCTAATGCGGTTCGTGAATGGACGGCGCGGCGGCATGTTGCGATTTAGTAATTTTATATTATCTTCGAAAGTATTTAACCAATTGATATACTGTTTTGGGCAAATCGTATCACTATGATGTTCTTGTGATCATAATAATATATTTTTCGATAAGGTTTAATATTTTGTTGTTTAAAAAATCGTCCAAAGGTAAGTACGTCGAAAAATACTTTTTTTAACACATAAAAGCTACTATATCTGCTAAAATATAAAAGATAGAAATATGGTATCGCGGACTTTTTTGTAGAACTATTCAAAGCGGACCAGGTTGCCATACATTGTTTTCAATTATTTACAACTGTTAAGGCAGCGCATCCAAATAACTCTGTTGTAAGAGCTATTTTTTTCCGCCTGGCTAGACAGAAATTGAGATAGTTCGGCTAATATGCATGATATCTGTATAATTTATAGCCTATAGCACTCACGAATAATGTAGCTTTCTACCAGTGAAAGAATTTTTAAAATTGGTTCATTACTTCCGGAGATTACCCCCTACATACAAACTTACAAACAAATGTTACCTCTTTATAATATTAGTATAGATTCACCAGTATATTCATTTAGAATCATGACGACATCCTGTGCCGCGAACCACTCCTACACCACTCTGCAGGTGTGCACGCGGCACTTGTCTTGGCACAAGTAAATAATGCTCTCTGGGTAGTGCAGGCGCACGGTGGGGATCATCACGCCGCGTAAAATTTCGACGTACTGATCCCCAGTCATGCGCCCGCTAACCTCAACCAGTTCACACGGTTCCATTGAACTCATCCATCCCCAAAAATTGACAGCCACTTACTCGATTTGGCAAAGTATTCACCTGCACATAGCGTTCATTGCGATTGCGCCATAATATTTTTCTTCCGTCCATATCCAACCGGAAGCTTTTTTCATCGACGAAACTGACGATATTGTTTGCCCAGTCAAAATTATAAAACTAGGCAAAAACTTACTCTTGCGTCCTTATGCGCCGGCGTAATTTGAATCTTCTTGGCAGGGCAGCGGCATTTCTTTCGGCGTCCTTCAGGCGCCTCTTGACTGTGTCCATTGAAATATAAAACAAAAAAAAAACAAAATTGACAATTTCAATACTTACAAAGGTTCTTTATTATGACAAATTGTACGGGCTAACTTAAATAAATGAGTGCGGGACGGTTAAAAATTATTCTTCAAAATATAAACGTACACAAATAAACAATCTGTCGAATTAAAAACCTTTGTTGAGGTGGGTTATAGAGAACTGAAGATTTGTCTAAGGCCGCTGCCCGCCATTTAGCGGGCAGCGGCCTTACACTTATTCTAACTTATTTATCACTTCACTGGTATCAATCTCCAGTCATATCGTTCTATATTCACCTATGCACGCTCCGCGTTCGTTACAGTGCGTAATTGCGTAGGTATTTACTTTTAAATCCAATTACTACCTACTGGATTAACTTTTGTTTAGAATGTTTCATGAATAAATGGGATCAAAAACATTTCTTTTTTATTGTAGGCATAAACAGAATGGCAACGTAGCTATAGTCGGAGGTGGCGATTGCGACTGATGAGTGTGGCGACTGCGGCTGCGTGGTGGAGATGTAAAAAATATACGAGTATATCTGTAATTATTATGCGTGATTGTTTTTAAGTTCTATTGAAGTGATTATTTTACAATATTATAATATTTGTACCGTTAATACATTATTATTATCTTTCGGCTAATTATTATATAGGTATCTATTATATGCACAATTGCACATACTTTACAAGAATCTTCGATAGCACGTCGTAGCGCGAGAGCCGGCTGCAAAAATACCTACCTCATCGGCCACCCCAAAAGGCTATCTTTAGATCGTTAACTAACACTTAAACACGTTAAAAAAATCAGCGCGGTCAGAGCCGATCCTGTTGGGTCATAGAAATAATCGGTATTTTTTTTAGAGAATTTTACGTCAAAGGGTACCGAAGTACAACAGTGTGCTGCAACAGTTTACCATTGATTAATTATGTAAAAAAGTGGGTCTGCTATGCGCACCTGCCCAGAAGTACTTGGCAGTCCCCTAAAATATGGCCCTTCCGACACCCTAAACCTTTTTTTTTTTTACGGCGGAAACCTTCAAAAGGCACCTGGACTTTGGGGAAAAATACCAGGTAGTGTGGGACTCTTACCTCACTAAAACCACCCCGGTGATCACCATCAGCACATGGTGGGGGTCCCGGTACCTCTTCAACCCCCCTAACCCTACCTCATCGAGTATCCGGATGGAACCTATACCAAATAATAGCCAAGATGCCCCTGATAATGGATCAAAGGTCTGCTAGGTCCAAGCTTGCCGGAGCTTTATAGTGTTCAAAGCATTTGATGCTGGTAGGGAGCATAATTTCACCTTAAGTCAAAGTAACATTTGTTTCTAAATTTATAGAAAGTGTAATAGCAGGATAAACATGGGTCAGATGCCCCTAGGAAAAGTCATGTTGATATTTTTTGTTAGCAATGAAACATTACTGTACAATGGTTACCGCTATAATAAAGTTAGGAAGAATAAGAATTGAAGTGTATTTTGGCGATGTGTAAAAAAGAACGAGTGTAGTGCATCACTTACGGACGGAAATAGAAAGAAAGTTCTTAGAGGATGTCAACACTATTCTAAATGTGATGGTGAAAAAAACATTATTATTGTAGAAATGAATAAATTAAAAAAAGAGGTGTGCAGGAATTTACGCCCAGAATCAGAATCAGAATTATTTATTTGTGAAACATAGGTGAAGAACATATATACATTAATCATACATGTCAAGGTCTTAAATAGATAAGTGTTGCACTATGCTTTGTCATTGTTGACATACAAATATTAAAGTCAGGTTCATCAAAGTTAACAAAATTTTCTATCAATTTTATACAAATACATTAAAATAATCAATTTAATAATGTCTACTACAAGAAAGAAAAACAAAAAAAACACACACAAGAAGATCATAACAAAAGAACATGCGAGAAATTATTCGTCCGTTACATTAATAATATGAATTAATAAAATTACAGAATTTAATCAAATAGTCATCCAAAATTAAAATAGTCATCCAAGTCAACATGAATAATATAGATTTATAAAATTACATAATCTCATAATTCATCATATCATAATTTAATCAAATAGTATTATCATTAAAATAGTCATCCAAGGTATAATAACATTTCTCAACTAATAACTTGTGAAGACACTTTTTGAATTTCTTTAATGGCATACATTTTATAGCATCAGGTATTTTATTAAAAATCTTTGGTGCAACACCAAAGAAGCTCTTTTTCATTAACGCAGTAGTACATTTCAACGTACATAGTTGATTTTCATATTGACTCTGAATGGGGGTCTTCTTACCTGTTGAAAATTTTGTAAATAAATGTGGATTTGATTTTATAAATAATGCAGTTTCTAATATATATATATAGCTGGTAACGTTAATATTTTTAATTTCTTGAAGTAGGGAACGCAACTATCTGTTGACTTTAAATTACACATGGATCTTACACACCTTCTTTGCATCCTAAATACCAGTTCCCTATTTGTTGATTGCCCCCAGAAAACAACACCATAACGGAGAATAGAGACTACAAGTCCATGATAGGCTGTTAACAGTGTCTCAGAATTAACTCTCTTAGATAATTGAAACAATAGATACGCAGATTTACTCAGTCGTTTACAAACCACTTCCAGGTGAGGTTTCCAAGTCAACTTATGGTCTACAGTTATGCCTATGAATTTTGCACTCGTAACTTCTTCTATTTTACACTCATCGTAGGTAATATTAAGGGGTGGATTCACACGTCGTTGATGAAACTGTATAATTTTAGTTTTATTCAAATTGATCACAAGATTATTATTATTTAGCCAATTAATAATGTTATTTAGCGAGTTATTGATCTCATTTCGATATTCGTTTGGATCAGTGCATTCTATGATAGCCGTAGTGTCATCTGCAAAAAGTACCATTTTGTTTCTCAAATTTCTTGGGAGATCATTGATATATATTAAGAAAAGTGGGGGCCCGAGTACAGTGCCCTGAGGCACACCATACTTCACGGACCTCGCTTCAGAGACATATGTAGTTTCTAATTTGCTTATAGGACAAATTCTGGAAATCTCAGTACACTGTGTCCTATCACTTAGGTATGATTCTAGGAGTTTATGAATGTTTCCTCGAATGCCGTACCCGTGTAACTTTTGCAGCAAGATCTGATGATCTACGAAGTCAAAAGCTTTTGACATATCCGTGAAGATGGAGCACACATCATTTTTTTTTATCCACAGAAGTCATTATACTTGATAGCAGGTCAAATAGTGCCATATTAATATTAGTATTTTTCCTAAATCCTTTTTGTTCATTGCAAAATAACTGAAACTTCTCGAATAACTTCTAAAATAAATCAAAAGCTGCTTGCCCAGCAGCTTTTGATTTATTTTAAGACGTCTTTATGAAGTGGTTGTTTTGGGCCTTCTGGGTTAGATTTACTATTCTTCTATAAAGCTTGGAATACTTTTTAAAAGCAAGTCTATTTTTTGTGTTCGGATTATGCCTATATGTCCAAAGTAGCTGCCTCTGTTTTCTGCTACATATTTTTATCCCATTCGAAATCCATTTGGTTTTTTTACAAGAATAAATAGTTACTATTTTTTCTGGGAAACACAATTTGTATAGCAATATAAAGTCATCTATAAAATTTTCGTAGGATTTATTTGCGTCTTTAGCTTCGTATACTCGTCGAAAAGTTAGGTTTTTTAGATGATTTTTAAATTTCATTAAGTTATCTACTGATATTTCCTGTTTAGTTGTTTTCCAATATTTAATCATACAGGTTTTTTTAATAGGAACTTGCAGTAGTTGTGATGTGTGGTCAGATAGAAGTAAATCTATTATTTCAGCTTTACAACCTTTACGGTAAGAATGTGAAAATTATCTAAGCAAGAGTTACTAGCCAATCTGGTTGGTTTATCAAGTTCTAATTTGAAATTATATTGCAAGAGAAAGTTTTCAAATTCTATTGTGATTTTATTTCTCTTTAACACGTCAATATTAAAGTCTCCGGTTAATATATTTTTTTTATTTGTAGATACGCAAAGTCTTCTCAATATATTGTCCAGTTTTTCATAAAATACATTATAATTATATTTTGGAATCCTGTAAATGCATATTACAACAATATTATAAGACGTCAGTTCTATACCGCAACATTCGATAACACAATAAAAGGAGCCCAATAAAAGGAATTTTTGAAAAGCATTTTAATGCCTAGCGTCAGTGCAACTAATCTTCCTACCTTTCACTCGAAAAAAGACAGTTTCCACAAAGCGCGGAAAAAGTATCTGAATACAGAAAGGTTATCATTTCGAAATTTAGAAGACGTCTATGTACCAATTGGACTGGGTGAACATTTTCTTGTCGCTGACGATGGTGATACAGAAAAAAATATTGGTGTTTGTTTCCAAAACGTCAAAAAGAATTATGCGTAGTACAAAGAAAGGGTTTTTTTTTATGGAAATGGCACGTTTAAATGTGTGCCACGCCCTTTTTACCAGCCAATCCACTTGGATCTAAATTCAACTAAAACGGTAACAAATATTATCCCCGTCATTTACGCGCTTTTCCCAATAAAACCCAGAACACTTATGAACTATTGTTTATTATACTTAAAGAGCAGCTAGGACTGGATACAAGGAATTTTAAATGTGATTATGAAGTGGCGGTAATGAATGCAGTCAGCGAAGTTTACTCCAATGCAAAAGTCACTGGCTGTTTTTTTCCACTACCAGCGCGCAATATGAAAAAAGGCTTAAGAAATGGCGCTGACATCGTCTGGGGAAAATAGAAAAGTAATTCGCAGGGCCGCTGTTTTGCCTCTTCTACCACCACGATTTATACCCGAAGGATGGCAATTAGTTTATGGCAAGATAGAACCATTGTCTCCAACAATGAAACGATTCCAAGATTATTTAGAGAGGCAATGGCATTGCCTGACTCAAACTTTGATAAGCAGTGCTAATCAACGTCACCGGACCACCAACATCTTAGAAGGGTGGCACCGACGGCTTAACGTTGTGATTCCAAAACGTCCAAGCTTATTACATTTCATACACAAAATACGAGGAGAGTCAAAGCATTTTAATGTGATTATTCGAAAAAGTTGAAAGTCAGCGGCGAAATAGAAGAAATAAAGATATCATATTTGATAAGAAATATAAAAAAATATTGACCAAATTGGAGACACACGAGATTACTGTGGGGCAATTCTTTAAAGAAATTATTTATTTTCAACTTTTAATGTAAGAATGACTATAAACAGATTTCAATTTACGCATTCTATAATACATAAGTACCTAATAATTGATATTATTCATATAATTACACCGAATGATCAGAAATAGATTATTATTAGTACATTTCATTTAAATTTTGTTGATTTTTATTAAAAAGAGATAATAAATGACGATTTATAAGCTAAGTTTTTTTTCTTATTTATACTTCAATCCATCTGCCTTAGTCTTTTCCCAACTATGTTGGGGTCGGCTTCCAGTCAAACCGGATGTAGCTGAATACCAGTATTTTACATGGAGCGACTGCCTATCTGACCTCCACAACCCAGTTACTGGGTAATACGATACCCCTTGGTAAGACTGGTTATCAGACTTTCGGGCTTCTGACGAGCCGTAACGATTGTCAAAGATCCACGAATAACTGCCGGGACCAAAGGCTTAATGTCCTTTCCGAGGCACGGAGGGGTCTCGGTATGTTAAGATGGTCATCCATCTACGGGCTAATCCCGGCAAGCGTAGTTTACCCTGATCGATTGACCCGTGCGGTTGTTATTACTTAGCCACGAGCTCCTCTTTTTATTTGTACTTATAGCTTCATTTAAATATGAATTCATAATAATAAATATGAATGGGAAAAAAGGAGGGAGAGGTAGGCCCGCTACTACCGGCAAATATGCCGGTATCGGCCTATCCAGGCGTGAGGCTGCGGCTGCAATGAAGGCCGCAGCAGTCGCCGAAAAACTGGAGGAGAACGAGCAGAAAATTGCGGCTCTGACGAAAACGGTGACGGAAGGGAGGGTCACTCGCCTGTCGGAGTCGTCTGCCGTCTCTGATATAGAAGTCGAGGTAGAAGAGCTACCTGCCTCCGACCTAAACCAAAGAATGGCCGACGCGGTTGCAGCAATAAAAAGGGTGAGCAAGGTCTCGAAGGGCCTTAGCGGCTGCAGCCAGAAAGCACTTAAAGAGGCCACGGCCTCCATTCTGGAAAGTGCTCAGGTGCTTTTGACCCGCACCACAACAGAAGAGACGGCGCTGCTGCGGGCCCAGAACGCAAAGCTCGCACCGCAAATGGCGGAGCTCCGCAAGGAGCACGAGGAGCTCAAGGCGGAGATGGCCAACTTCCACCGCGAGTACCTCAGGCGGGAGGTGGGCCTTCCGCACGCAACGCCGCAACCGCAACCGCAGTTGCCGTCACAAGAGACAGAGTTGACTCGCCTGATCTGTCAGGAGATGGCGAGTTTCAACGCGCGCTTCTCGATGCTTGAGGGGAGGATTCTACGTCCCCCCTAGCTGCAGACCAACGCACATACGGCCTTTGGTATGATTTAAGTGGATAAAATTCTTAGTTAAAATTTTTCATACAATAAGTGTTCATATGAATAAAACTAACTATTAAAAACACAGAAAAACATTTATTAATACACATATGACCCTAAATCATGTCATCGTAATACAAAATATGAAGATAATAATTCAAAGGAGGTGTTTTTTTTCTGGCTCAAACCTGTACCTAGGTACAAATTACTAATAAAAATCCTTCCAATAATTTTGTGTTTTTAGCAGTATTTAAAATCCTTTAATGTCACATAGATTAAGAAATAAAAGAATATGAAAAAAAGCTTCCTCGCAACGTTACTGTGTAAAAAGAAACGTTCATGACAGCGTCGACAGCTGTCAATCTGTTCTGTCAAAGTATTTTTTTGTTTGATGTTGTGAATAGATTATAAACGTAGACAGAGAAACTAATAGACACAGTGACGATTCCTTTCTCGCTTACACAAGAATGAGAGCGAAAATAACGCTACGAATGTTTTAGACAGAGATACAATTATCCATATTTTTGTCTCTTACCCCCTTATTAATAAACACAGACTAGAGCAAGAATAACTTTACTCCTAAGCTCAAGTTAAGAGTAATCAAATTCAGTATTAATAAACATGGAGCAAGGAAGGAGTAAGCTAATCTGAATCTACTCTCGTCGTAAAAGTTAATCCTTCGCGCTACCTAGTTTAAGGAGTGAGTAAGCATAGAACAAATGTGTATTTTGACATTTGACGGCATTCATAACCTACAAACCTCAGTTGAGTTTACTTCATTTTTGCTGCTTTGCGCGCGTTAATGTTTTGTTGTTGAATGTGTTGTTTGGTTAGCGAAAAGATGGATATTGATTATTTTATTGAGGATTTGAGGGTGATAGATGATATTACTGAGGTTGAAAACCTCATGCCATTGATGAGGAGCGTAAAACATTATAAAATACGTAGAAATCCCCTGGAAGAACTTCAAGAAGGTGAATTTAAAAAAAAGTACTGGTTTTCTAAACATACTGCTGTAATGATAATTGATATGGTGAAAAATAATCTAGCTGGTGATGCAAGAGGTGGCTTTATACCACCTCACCTTAAAGTATTGGCTGCAATTAGAACATGGGCCCGTGGAGAGGTAAAACTGATTCTTTATGTTTTATTTTGTATATTATTTTCTAATCATTGTAATCCAATCTCTAGTCATTTGCTAGTCATATAATAAATTCTTATATTCTTTTTATAAATCAGTTAATTTTTATGTTAACAGATTCAAGACGATGCAGGAGATCTTGGTGGCATGAGCCAGCCAACAATATCACTAATTTGCAAACAAGTAGCCTTAGCAATAGTGGCCCATAGAGCACATTGGATTAAGATGCCTCAAAGTGAAGTGGATCAAAATGAAGTTATTGCTGGATTTTATGCACTGTGTGGATTTCGGCAAGTAATAGGAGCCATTGATTGCACTCATGTAAGAATACCAAAGGTTGGTGGAGATGTAGCACAATATTACATAAACAGGAAGGGATACAGTTCCATTAATGTGCAAGTGAGTTATTTAGTATAGTAATAACTACTATTATTGCTATACTAGCCTTTCTTTGAAACAATTTCAACAATTGTCATCAATCTTATGTATTTTTGATACATTGTTTCAGGCAGTATCAAATGCAAACTTAGAAATAATGGACATAGTGGCACATTGGCGAGGCAGTACACATGACTCGAGAATATTTAACGAATGTAGATTGAAGCAAAGATTTGAACAATAGGAATTTAAAGGAAGACTTTTAGGTGATGCAGGTTATGCTTGTAGTCCTTATTTATTTACTCCGGTCCTAAATCCAAATACTCAAAAGGA
This sequence comes from Eremobia ochroleuca, assembly GCA_949629135.1. Classification (NCBI taxonomy): domain Eukaryota; kingdom Metazoa; phylum Arthropoda; class Insecta; order Lepidoptera; family Noctuidae; genus Eremobia; species Eremobia ochroleuca. The sequence goes on from OX451407.1 coordinate 6,422,432, forward strand.
GGAAATGTATAACCGAGCACACATAAGAACCCGTAACACTGTAGAGAGATGTTTCGGAGTGTGGAAGCAAAGGTTTCGGTGTCTACTGCGGGGATTTACAACAAAATTGGACAATACAAAGCTCTACATTGTTGCATTGGCAGTTTTTCATAATATTGCAATGCACAGACAAGATTTTTATGAAGAAGAAGAAGACGGTGATGATGAAGTTCCGAATGCTACCCGTGCAGCATTTATTAATGAAAATTTTCAAAGAATTTTTAGTTTGAACTCTATTTCTGTACATAAATAAAAAACATTTAAGTTGAAAAAAAGTTTTATTTATAGAACTTCAAAAATATTTATCTATGAAGCCTCACGTGCTTTCCTTATTTCCAACATTTCTCGTTCCAGCATTGCTGCTTTTAATTTTTCTTGATTTATTTCTTTTTCAAGTATTGCTGCATTTAATTTTTCTTTATTTATTTCCATTTTAATTTTGTGTTCTCCTTCAGCCATTTCCATTCGCCTCAGATGTTCGTCATCTTTTAAAAGTTTACTATGGCTTATCATGCGGCTTACATATTCTTCTTGGTCCTTTCTGGGTTTTGAACTATTACCCACAATGTTGTTCATAATAAGTTTCCGTTTGGGCGCCTTCTTTGCTTGATTTATTCCGATACTTTTTGTTTTTGGCGTTTCCATGGTTGTATCATCTTCAGAGATCTTAATAGGCAATGAGTTCACACATTTTTCCATAGGAATGGCTGTGCTTTTATTATTTTGAAAGACCTGTAATTTTAAACAAAATGATAATGAACACCATGGTATGTATAAACTATAGGTACATAAATAATATACTAACAGATATAAAGGTTGACTGGTAGAGAATGCCTTGTGGCATTAAGTCCGCCTATGTACCACTCTTGTACATGAAGTTTAAATAAATAAATATTTCAATTATTCTGTATTTATATCCTGTAATGTACCGATTGTTTCAACACATTTATTCATTCATTATAAGTGAAAACTTGTAATTGGCCTTAAGCTTTAGTATACTAAGTTAACATGTTTTTATTAGCTGTAAGTTTTCCAAATAAAATAAAATAAAATAATATAATCTCACCGCTGAAGGAGTACATTTCTCAAAATCCACTTGAATATCAACATCTTCAATAGCTTCTATGGGCATGTTGGCTAGCTGCTGATTTTCTTTATTAGTGGTTACATCACCTTTCACCATTCCATCGGAATCATAAATATTAAAATCTCGCAGTAATTCTGCGGGATTTAATAAACCTTTAATTTCTATTAAAGAGTTATCTGGAGTTGCTGGCCTTGCACCTCCACCAGTTTTGTTTACTTCTTTTGTAAACGTGCTGCATACTTTTCTTGCATTTATTTTCATTGTCTTCCACTGGATTTTCAGCTGGCTAAGCTCTCTTGGTCGACTGTTTAACTCATTAAACTTTTTGTGGAATTCTTCCCAAGCTTTGGTTTTATTTTTATTTGTATTTGTGTCTAGGCTTTTATTTTCTATTATATGCGCGTAATCTTTCAAGACTGTCCTGAATAATTGCTGGAATAATAAGAAAATATTAAAAATAATCAGAGAACCGCAAATAAATAAAATAACACGCAACATGCGTGGTCTTTTCAAAATCAACATGAGAATTACCTTTTCTTCTTCATCCCAGTTTATGGAACGATTGCGCTTTTGGCTCATTTTTTTACTGTATCAAGTTTAGGTTTTCGGATTAATTTAATTATCTTCGGACACACAAAATTAACTTTCTAAAAGACTTTTTGTTAATAAAACGGCACAGACGAAAAGTCAATGATTATGTCTAATGTCAATTTGACAGACAACTTCACGAGACGTCAAAGTATCATTCTTTGTTCATTCAATAGCTCACTCTTTTTACTTTTAAATTGACTGGGTTGCCATAGCATTCACACTAATATCGGTGTAAGGAATGTATTGTTACTACAAGGTTACTCCATGTTTATTAATATCAGTCTTAGTGCTTTGTTAATACTCCGTTACACTGGGATTAACTAGTCCAAGTGTAACGTAAGATGATCTTTGGAATAGATGATTTTTATTAATAAGACTGTTACCGTGTAACCGGTTGATTCAAGGTCAGCAACTCAAATTGCGAAACAAACTTTGACAGTTCGTGCTGTCGTTGTGTTTAATGTTCAAGTTTTGCTTAACTTTATGTTAAAAAACGATTCTAATCTAGTAAGAACACAGAGAAATTATCCGTACATCACATCGACGATTATACAATGGTGCGCTGTCGTGTTATTTCGTGTAAAAGCAATAGTGAGAAGAAAATTGCCGGTGTGTCTTTTCACGCGTAAGTACGACGGTTTTTTCCCAAAATATAGTTTCTCAGTGATGATTATTTATGCCATAGCACGACGGAACGATATGTCTCGTTAAAACTCTAAAGATAATAAGATTTTGTCGAGTTTTTATCATTCATAACCTATAATTGTTTTAATGTAAGTGTTGCCAGCGTCAGCTAAAAAATGCCCCGAGTCCTATATTAAAAAGTGGTTCAATTAATTCTGATAAAACTATTTTCAGGTTTTGCGCATTTAACGTTACACGTTGTAGTGTCTTTTAGGGGAAGCTTCGTTATCTATAAATATATTATTTTAATTTATTCTTTCTCCTATTACCGATCGAATAAGAATGACACATCTGTTGTTACAGAATGACTGAACTACTTGTGAATATTAATAATAAAGCTAAGTTTATCGTTAGTTTTGTTTTAATTAAATCCTGAAAATAATTTACCCTATTCCATCTAACATCCAACAAACAGGGGAATGCAGTTACTATGGCAACATTATACGCACACATTGACAAATTATCTCTGTCTCGATCGCAGTTACAGGGTCCCTTCGTCTATTAGTTTCTCTGTCTACGATTATAAACTTATGTTATTATCTTTTGTTTGGAATGTTACATTATTTTACTGTCTTAAACATGGACTCGGGAAGGGCACAGCGACATACTTATACATTGAACAACATTATAATGGTGTTCAATAAACCTACCTATCGTTCGCGTTGACGGAGAAATGCAGAGAAAGCTATAGGGTCGTTGCACCGGTTAGCGGCCTTTTAGTCGCCTTCCCAACTTTGCTCTTTGAAATTAGTATGATATGTCCATAATTCAGGTTCTGATTGTTTCTGCAGGTGTAGCAGATATCATCAAGTTATTTTTGGACATAATTATTGGAGGACTATTCTAACAGTTTTTTTTTAAATAAATAAAAACCTAAAATTTACTCAAAATGCCGGTTGACGGCCACTTTTTTCAGTTCGCGGCTACCCTAGAGTTAGTTTTCGGCCGCCAGTTTTACGTACACTTTTCGCCATACCTAATGGTCCTATCATAAAATTCCACATCATGGCATATGATCGCGATTGTCAATCAAATGCCTTTACTCTAAAAAAGCATGTTCTCTTCAATATTCGTCCCTTTCATGTGCTCTAACTTAACCTTGCCTTTTCTAACATCTCTTATTCCCACAAGATTTGTTAATCTTATTTCGGGTCACGCACTACTATCTCGTCATTCAGGCATTATGATCTCTACAGTTTGTGCAACAATTCTTTCCGCTCTGTCCTTTCTTCTTTCCTTCCTCTATTTTCCCTCCTTTCTTTCCTTATTCGAAACTCCTAAACTCTAGGTAATTAATTTATTCTTCTTCCATACTTCTAACATACTACACTTTCATTCATCTTTACTGCAGTTATTTTTCTCTCTTTGTTAAACACAATAAATTACTATCTTTACAAATAATGAAATAAAACAACGTTTTATAATCAATTTATATTGCAACAAATTAAGTTTGGTTATCATAAACATTTTTTTAATCTTGAGATCCATAATTTGAGCGTACAAGACTAGTATTTTAAATAATCAACATGTATTAATTAACTTGTTAACAGTAACTAATATTAATCAGTCTTCAAACATTTCTATAACGAGTTATCACTTTTATCACTTAATCAATAAATGGAATAATGTATATTGTACTTATCAAGATATATAAAGTATAAAACAGTCTTTAATTAAGTTCTTAGTTAGTACGAGATCAAAATAATCAACAGGAACAACAGTATAAGAACATTCTTAAACTCGTTCATGTGCAACATGTGCATTATTTCTAAGGATCCATAATGCACATGTTACACTTGAACGGTTTATCTTTAACATCATCGTATGTCAGTCCTATAAAATCAGTGCACTTCAAATGAAACCATTTAGTACAAAAATCACAGCCAACATTTTTGTTTTCATCGTCCTCAGTGTCACTGTTTAAAATATTTGCGCATTGGCCACAATTCTGTTTTGATGTTAACTCATCTGTAGTTTTTAAAAGTTTTCCTTTATTAAGTTTCTTGGCTTTGTGTTTTTCTTTTTTTTTCTTTGTTTCCTCTTGCTTACGCTTCACGGCTTGTTTTCTAGCTTCTTTAGCGTTTTCTTTCTCCTCATTCTTTTCTTGTTTAGCTTTTTCTTTTAGTAGATGGTATTCTCGCCATTTCTTCCCTGATATCGCCGACGGAATACGAGCTTTGGGTATGTTTTGTTTAGACTTTTCTAGAGGTTGGGGTATAAACAGATGTTTCTCGAATACTGTGTTTGGATCTATTGAATTTTTGTTTTTGGCGGATGCGGATGTAATTGTGGAAGATGATGATTTCTTTGACAGAACGTCATGAGAATCTGAATGTTCTGATATAGTTGGAATAACTGTAACGTCATCCAGTGATAAAAGAGACCTTCCTTCTAGTTGCTGGTGAGTTACGCCAAATGTCAAAATTTCATTTTCGTCTTCCGATTTTTCTGTGGCAGTAACGGTACATAATGGCAAGTTGTCTTTCAAAGTTGTCACTTGAGATAATGTAACTGACTCAGTGTCAGTCTGTTCAGATCCCAATTGCTCTTTGGGTCTACTACTTGGAACTACTTCGGTGCAAGTTTCTAAACTTCCAGGTGCATTATCTGTAATCTGGATTTGGTGTATCTGTTCCGTGCATAGAGGGACGTTATTCGAGTCCGGTTTTGAAGATGAAGAGGTTTCAATAGGAACTAGAGATTTGGGGCTTAGGTTTCGGTTTTTGGGTGTGCTAGTTTGGAACGGTATGACCACAATATCGTCCAGAGAAACCACTGTTCCCAACTCAAAGCCGCTAAAATCAGATGTAACTAAATTCGACAAGCCATGTTTTGGAAAACTCTCAGCGGTACGTTTGGGAACTTCACCTGCAATAAGAAGAGTCAGTGGGGCAGGATCAGGTATATGCGACGGAGCGAGATCGGTAACATTTGCAGACGTAACATCAGAAACATGCAGCGGGTTTGGATCGGAAACGAGCGGTGGGGCGAAATTAGAAGCATTCGCAGATGAATGAGCCGAAAAATTTGACAAAAGATGAATGCTCGACACGTCGAGTGTTGAGTTTGTATTGTCTTCAGATCCGGTAATATATTGAGGTTCTCTGGGTTCTGACCTTCTCAGCTTTTTTATTTCCTTTAGGATCAATTTTGTGTCAATTTTCTTCTCTTTTAGGACTGGTCTCAAATGTCGAATCACTTTGCGGGTAGCGATGAGGTCTTCATTCGTTATTCCCGAGTTTTCACGCGAACGATTCGCTTGACTAAGTTGTTCCAATGTGTTTTGGACACATTTCGTATAGTCGACTGCGTTCGGATCAAACGGAAAAAGTCCACATCGCCTGAATCCATTGACAATATTGATTTTCATTTGTGGATTTTCCATAATGTCTTTAAAAAGATGACAAAAATTTGTTTTTGTTACAGCTTTGTTCAAATTTTCCGGCTTTGCAAGGAATTTTCTGATATGACTCTTCCACTGTGCTTTTAATGGAGCAAACACGCTGACATCGGCAGGCTGCAGCATGTGCGTAGTGTTCGGGGGAAGAGCATATAAAATAATACCAAGCTCTTCACAGACAGAGCTCAACATTAAAGACATATGTGACTTATGTCCATCGACTAACAGAAGAATGGGCTTCTTGATGTTATTTTCTGTTATCCAATTATTGAAATCATTAGTGATATATTCGAAGAATACATCTCCATTCATCCACCCGGATTCGCTTCTTCCTAGACTCCAGTGTTGTGGCATGTTGTCTGTTAAACTTTTTGGTGGTCTAATATAAGGAAAAACCACCAATGGCGGGCACATTTCACCAGCAGCGTTGAATGTGGCGAGCACTGTTAGATTATCTTTTTCGTTTCCGGATTTTATTTGGTAGAGGTTTCGATAACCTTTTGGACCAAGAACTTTGCCCGTTTTTGGGCAAAGTGAAAAACCACTTTCATCGCCGTTAAACATCCTTTCGGGTTCTGCAAGTATATCCAAGTGCCCCTCTTGCTCTAAAAACATTTCCAGTTCGCGGAACCACAGTCGAATCGATTCTTCGGTCACCCTAGCGCGAGCTTTGTTGATTCCTTCTGCTGATCTTACTGATATCTCAGGATGTCGTTTTAAAAAGTTTACATACCATGTCTGCCCAGGACGATCATCCTTAAAAGGATTCGGCTTTTTTAAATCTTTGAAAATTTTTTGAACGGTGTCTAATAGCTCTTGCTTCTTTACGGGAAAACCACATTTGGCTATATTTATTAGCCAATCTACAACCTTTTTCTCGCCTTGTTCTCCGAGCACTGGCTCGGGGCCATGTTTTTTTAGTTCGTCCGTCCTTCTGCCACTTAATCGATCCTGAATTGTACATCTCGGAATACTAAATTTACGTGATGCTTCTCTGATTGGGATTTGTTCTTCGCGAATTACTTTTAATGCCTTCTGTAGAGTTTCAGCAGTGTAAGTCACAGTTTTTTTTTTTTGTTTTTTTGTAGACATCTGTAATACGTAACAAACAATATCTAAATACCAACCAAAACAGTCTGTGTAAAAGAAGTGGCCGTAAACTGACTCCTCTATTTTCAAATAGTCAGATAACGGCCTTCTATTTTTCATATGATTTTCAGAGGGCCGTGAACCAGATTTGTTTTGTTAGCATGTGTTAGTTTGCGGCCACATGGTAGCTATAAATCCGTATAAAATTATATTTTGGCGGCCGTGAACTAACTATATCATTTTAACCAACACCAACAATAGAAAAATGTTGCACAAAGCGAAGCTTTATTTACATTACTATTAAGAAAGAAAGCCAACTTAGTTAATTCAATGAGCTAGTGCCGCGGCCACCCGGCCGTATACCAACTCTACTAAAAATGTTTTGTTTTGGTTCGCGGCCCCCCGAAAATACTGGTATTAAAGTGATTTACTCCCAAAACAAATGAAAAATAAGATGAAACAAACAACTATGATAACTCAAAAACAATCACGCTAGTAATAAGTAATCGTTAACTTGAAATACTTACTTTTGAAGCGGGACTTGTTCGCTAATTTTTTCGCAGTTTTGCGTACGTGTGAGCGCTGACAACGCGGCTGGCAAAATGGACGATTTAGTTCCGGCACATGGCTTAGGTTAACCGGCCAATTCGAATAGGCATGACATTCTGTAACTACCCATCTTTTTAAAGTGCCACAACGTGTTGGCAAGAGTGAGATAGAATTCTTATTTTTGCAATATTTATACGGTTGGTCCTCTAAGAGGCCGCGAAACAACGCAGGGCCGCGATCCAGCGTAATGACCCTACCTACCCACTCTTTCGAAGTCTGATAAGATCAAAAGAGGATCTAAAATGCGTACATTGGCCGTTCTATTCCAATAACACCAATATTGTGTCTGTAGGGCTTAATTGTCGTCGTCGTATTATAATGGCTGATTTACATTTATACAGTAGTTGGTGTTAGCATCACTGGATCAACACTGTATCGTTAATTCGACGACAATCAAGCCCAGTACAGTAATGATGCTTCTATTATCATTATTTAGGTAATGAAGACAACGTAAAAGGAATTGAATAATGTGTAGGTATGGCAATGGGACCTTATGTACTAGGGATATTTGAAATAAAACCAATAATATTCTTATTATCATTTATTCATTTTCATAATCTTCTCTTACTAAAATATTATCTAGGAAGGAGGCAGGAGCTGTGTATGTTCTGCATATGTTCTTGATGTCGAGCCCACCCAATATACCAGACAATAGTCATGATGTGAGTACAGCAACCCACGGTACGTTTTCCAATAATGCAGTTACAGTAATAACCGTGGATTCTGTGCTCCCAACTGCTTTCTAGTTGATTTAACACATTGAACGCCGTGGTGGTCACCGGTGACCACCACTGACCACCACTGAACTTTCCATACGGGCTGACGCTGATTCGCGTGTGGTACTCTGTGGCCGGACCACAGTTTAGTACTCAGATGCTATAGTTCGAAATAATACCTACCTAAAGTCTACTTTCATCGGAATATATCTATATTTTTAGTACCTCAAGAGATATCTTTTTAATCAACAATTTATGTGGTCCGGCCGCGAGGCAGTGCTCTCTGGCCGCGCCACCTCTAATTAAATAGAGTATAATGAACTATTAATAAATCAATATCCCGAAAAAAAACTACCTAAAGAGTACCTTGCATACGAGAAATATGGTCCAATAAACCCCTTTAGTTAAGGAGTTATTGGTCGTAGAGTGTGGTCCGGCTGGAAAGTATACTCTGCAGCAAGTGTGGTCCTCTGTGGCCGGACCACAGTTTAGTACTCAGATGATATAGTTCGAAATAATACGTACCTAAAGTCTACTTTCATCGGAATATATCTATATTTTTAGTACCTCAAGAGATATCTTTTTAATTAACAATTTATGTGGTCCGGCTGCGAGGCACTGCTCTCTGGCCGCGCCACCTCTAATTAAATAGAGTATAATGAACTATTAATAAATCAATATCCCGAAAAAAAACTACCTAAAGAGTACCTTGCATACGAGAAATATGGTCCAATAAACCCCTTTAGTTAAGGAGTTATTGGTCGTAGAGTGTGGTCCGGCTGGAAAGTATACTCTGCAGCAAGTCAATTTTGCAATATTTAATATTAACTAGCGATAAATCAATTTATATAATAGTACCTTTTCTCTACTCTTCGTTGATAGTTTTTTTTTTAAGAAACTATTCATTTTTATTAATTAATCTTTAAAGTATGTGGCGCGGCTAGGGAGGATTACTTTCAGCAAATATAACGAAATATGCTTTATTTCTTTATGCCAACGAAAACTGCATAATAAGTACCTTATAAAAAGACCTGGACTTCATCTGTAAACTTTTATTTTTATTACCAACAATGATTTTTAAAAAGGTGCACTTTTCGGTTTTTGTTTACCTATTTACCTAAGAATAGGTAATTTGACGAAGTAAGTGAAAATTTTGGTTTAAAATAAACAATAAGTATACGAAAAACAAACATATATTTTCATAATGAAATATAAACACAATTGTTAATAAAAGGTATTGTTGTACATGACGGAAAAGTGTTTTATATAACTTGAATTTAAGCATTTAATCCTTTAAACAAGAAATAGCACTGAAAAAAAGTGTACCAAAACCACGTATTAAAAATATAGTCAATCAGTATTACAAATAAAGGAAGTTTTGAAGTTATTTTCCAACTTTAAAATGCAAGGCTTAAATTTAAAATAAACATTTTCATAAAAATAAGTTATAATTTACAATTTTGCGTATAAAATACAATGAACATTAATTTGCTGGTTTTTAGTCATTGTAACTTTAGTACTTAAATCATCATATGTTTCCCAAGTATCATCCAGACGCTTGCAGTGAGCGACGTAGGTAATGATGAATATTTGGTAATTTAATTACTCAATCACTGACAACAGTGTAAATAATTTTCCTTGTAATGTCATAGTGTCTGGAATGTCATTTAAATCAACGCCTAAATCAATTTCAAATATTAATAAATCATCCAATGTGTAGGTAATATTTTTTTTACCGGTACATTTTACACCGTCGTCATTACTTTTAACACATAGCACACCTAAATCAATCTCTAACATTGTTTGAGCCGATTCTTCAAGGGCTGAGATGCCTTTATCAGACAAAATTAGTTCATTCAGTGGCATGTACGAACATACTCGTTGAGATTCTGATGTGGAGTTGTTCTGACTGCATTGTGTATTTGTGCATCGTTTTTCCGATATAACTATACAATAATATCGTGTTTGATATTATTGTTGGTCATTTTGAAATAGTGATTACATAAAATGATAATGGACTTATAAAGATTTGGTCATCATTTTTGTTCGATAAATTATACCTACAAAAGTACCGGCTCACGTATTTTACGCATGTTTTCATAAGATGGCGTTAGAGATCTTGTCTTTACAACTTGAGTAATTCCCTAAGGCTGCGCAGCGGCAGGGTACGTAAAACTGCGCGCGCAGACTTATCTTCCAATATATTTTACTTACCAACTTCTAGAAATAAACCACCAGGTACAAATACAACAAATATTACAGATATATCGCCAATACCCAAATCGGACGCTAGACAGGCAGTAAATAAAAGGAAACATAAGGAGTCTGAAATACTTAGCAGTTCACCTTACAAGCTTCAGTTTGAGCAAGCAAAAGGTTGAAAAAGAATGCAAGAAACCAGCAAAACAGCCTCGACAATAGAATTGGTCATATAGTGTTGTAAAGAAGTGTATAGAGAACCGATCACAGAAGATTGGATAGGTTGTTCTGTGTGTTCTAAATGGTGGCATGAAAAATGTTTGGCGTGCATAGGCTTTGGACATTTTAAATGTGATTTGTGTACCTAAAATAAGTTATCTTTATATGCGCACTCTCAAAGATCCCACTGCGCAGTCTTACCCTTCAGGGGATTTAAGACTGCGCATTTCCCATTTCTCATGTTGTCATTAATTACTCCAAAAATAGTTACGAAATATTTGATTTAGTTTATCGTCGATAAATTACATGAATGTGTCTATATAAATGAATAAAGATTATTTTGCTAACTTATTATTTTCGTGACTTATATTCAATTAATTCTTAAGTGCGCAATCTTAGGGCACTCTACCCTATACTTATTGTTTATTTTAAACCAAAATTTTCACTAACTTCGTCAAATTAACTACCTATTCTTAGGTAGATAGGTAAAAAAAAACCAAAAAGTGCACCTTTTTAAAAATCATTGTTGGTAATAAAAATAAAAGTTTACAGATGAAGTCCAGGTCTTTTTATAAGGTACTTATTATGCAGTTTTCGTTGGCATAAAGAAATAAAGCATATTTCGTTATATTTGCTGAAAGTAATCCTCCCTAGCCGCGCCACATACTTTAAAGATTAATTAATCAAAATGAATAGTTTCTTAAAAAAAAAAACTATCAACGAAGAGTAGAGAAAAGGTACTATTATATAAATTGATTTATCGCTAGTTAATATTAAATATTGCAAAATTGACTTGCTGCAGAGTATACTTTCCAGCCGGACCACACTCTACGACCAATAACTCCTTATCTAAAGGGGTTTATTGGACCATATTTCTCGTATGCAAGGTACTCTTTAGGTAGTTTTTTTTCGGGATATTGATTTATTAATAGTTCATTATACTCTATTTAATTAGAGGTGGCGCGGCCAGAGAGCACTGCCTCGCGGCCGGACCACATAAATTGTTAATTAAAAAGATATCTCTTGAGGTACTAAAAATATAGATAAATTCCGATGAAAGTAGACTTTAGGTACGTATTATTTAGAACTATATCATCTGAGTACTAAACTGTGGTCCGGCCACAGAGGACCACACTGATTCGCGATTTCGGAAAATTTTACACGTTATATTTTATTGGCTCATACGGTTCAAAATAGTCAAAATACCCACTCTAAATAATTATTTCTTATTACTATTCAAAGAATTAACTAAAATAATTGCTGTCGCTCACCGGTGACCACCATGGCGTTCAATGTGTTAATAAAATATAGGTATAGTAAGCCCTTCCACTACGGTGTCTAGATTGGATCCTTCCCCTAAATAAAAACATTTCATTTTCAAAATCTGGTATATGGAGACTCTCGACATCATTACAAACTTCGATTTCGAACACTCCATTTTGCCTTATATGCTCTCCATAATAAGAGCGTGCCTGCTTTATCTGATAAGTTCCCAGTGCAAATAAAACTATATCAGATTCTGTCATCACTGGGAACTCATCTATAAGTATGTCTGCATTGATATTTACAAACGACGCTCTTCTCCTATTTATATTATTTTCAATAATACAATCAGCTAAAACATTTGGTTGATTTAATTTTTGCAAGGCACGCTCCAAGAGTAAAGAGGCATCTGGTCTGTCTGTGATGGGAACATGGAAAGCACTAATCATGGCCCCTGCTATTCTAAAATCAGTTATTAGATGGGTAGCGGCATTGCTGCTGAAATCATTTCTTATTAGTTTGTAATCTCTTTTAAACCTACCATTTACAACTTCCACTACCCATCTACACATTGTTACTAGTCTCGATTTGTTTGCTCGTAAAGTAGAAAACTGTGTTTCACCAGATTCCAGGGTTTCAGTTTTATAAACATTGTAATTTAAAGATGTTAGCAATGGAATTGCATCTCTGAATCCCCTATCTAAAATAAAAACGTCTCCTTGTCTAAAATATTGACGAAGCTCATTATTTTCATTTCTAAATAATTCTGACATTATGTCAGCATCCGACACAGTTGCCGCATAGGGGCCATAAATGTCAAGTATGTGATCATCTGTTGTTACTATTAAAAAAGGCTTTAATAAGTTTCTGTACTTATGTAAACTGTAGGATTGTTTTTGAAATAGATAATTAGATGATTTTTGTAAATATGTATATGTCCCATCACAGATGACAATAGCCTTCCTATTGCCTCCTTCCTCACCACCAAACAGACCTTGTGGTATAATTAAATTATGATTTATTATTTCATTTCTTGGCAAATGACCAATACCCATATGTAGTGGTACAAATTGTTCATTTAAAATATTCCTAACAATAGTTAACGTCTTTGAAATAGATGATTTAGACATTCCGAACATTTGTCCTAACCTTGAATGTGGTTCCCCTGTCCTTAATTTAACTAAAAATAGTCCAAGAGCAGTCTTATATTTTTTAAACTGTTCTCTTAAAAGGGGATCATGAATTTTTCTTTAGTCGTGCCTGTCCAGTAATGGCATTGTTCATCAGACATAACATTTAATTGTTCAAAATCCAATTTATTTATTTCTTCATCTGTTAGGGCAAGTGATATCACTGCCTCTAACTGAGAAGGAGTAAACTGATTAATGTAGTCATATTCATTAAGAAATTCCCAATCATAAACTCCCAAATGATAGCTACATATGCGAGCATTTTGTGTTATATATAATTTGTTTGATTTTAATATGTGATACCTCAAAAAGCTTGGTACAGCATGTCGCTCCACATTAATGCAACCATGTACAAAACATGACCTTTCCGAGTTACTTGTCCGTCTAAAATTCGGTAGAGTGGTTAATGACACAACATTGTTTTCGTTATTAGTTGATGCATTAGCAACTTCTTCAACTACAACCCGGCTATTTCTCCGAGCTGATAGCCAGCATCTATAGCACACTCGGCTATGAGTTGTAATCTAAAAAAAAACCATATGTGTAACAAACATCATTATGCTTACAAGAATGGATAAAATCAAATAGTATGTAATTGTGATTAATTACCAGTCTGGGAGAAATTCGTTGGGCAATATAGTCTCTTTCTGGTCCTTCAAGCAAAGAATGGGAATGACGTCTAGCAAGTGATGCTTGGCACCAGACACACCTAGGATCATCTTGTGTGGTAGAGGATTCGGGTTGTGAGGTTGATTGTTCTGGCTGTGAGGTTGAGGGTTCTGGCTGTGAGGTTGAGGGTTCAGATTGTGAGGTAGACGATTCAGGCTGAGATGGTGAAGGTGGAGTGCTTGAAGTGATGTGTCCCATCCTCATCAATTCCTGCTATTGTGCTCGTTGAACATTTCTACGAGCTGCAAGCCAGCATGCATAGCATGCTCTATTTGCAGGTTGTATCTAAAAACAAAATGTAATAAAGTAGATTTTAACATATTAAATTAGTTTTATAATCTATACTATAAAGCTGAAGTGTTTGTATGTTTGGTTGAATGAGCTAATCTCAGGATCTAATGGTCTAATTTGAAAAATACTTTTACTGTTAAATAACCCATTTATGGAGGAAGGTTATAGGCTATAATAATATCACACTAGACTATTATGAGCAAAGCAGTAACCAAAGATGCGGGTGAAACTGCAGGGTACATCTAGTGTTAGTAGAAAAATAAGCACAGGTGATAGTCTGTCAATGCTATACTTCTTACCTGTCGCGGCAGTATACGGCGAGCGATATCATCTCTTTCAGGACCATTGGGCAATGAATGAGAGTGACAACCAACAATAGATCTCTGGCACCATACACATTGATCTTTCGAGACAGCTCTTGATTCCGAAGACAATAGATTTGCAGCTGATGTAAAGCAGTTTTCACATAAAAGGCTATTGTAGTCAATCTAAAAAGAAAAAAAAACGACTTATTGTAATTTGTTTTACTTTAAGCATCATCATTTTAGCCGAAAGATGTTCAGCACTTTGACCGATCTAGTGCTTTCCGCAGCTATCGGATTTTACAGCCTCAACAAAATAATATAGTTCGTCAAACTCCAAGTGAATCTCCGGTGTTGGCTCTCTCATTGTTTTTCTATTGTGTCTCTAATTCCATTATTCAAAAGATAAAGCATGGTAACAAAAAAAATACCTACCTCACGATTTAGATTTCTTAAAACAATTGAGCTTATTTCACTGCCAATTTCCAATAAGTCATAATACTGCCCCTCATCATTCAAGGGAATATTGCATGAGCAGCACTGTATTTTTGTACAGTACACCTGTTATACTAAAACAAAAAAAAACTTGGTCAAAAGAGGTATTTATTTTTTCGTAATAAGTACTAATATGTTGATGTTAAAAAAATGTGATAAAGTCGTATACTTACACAAAAGTGATGTAAAAAGTCGGAAATCAGAATCCAGAGTATGTCGCACAGTTGTCGAGATCCAATGAGAGAACCGATCGCAGCCAAGACAGGTGTATCGAGTCCAAATCCGTAAGCCAGGTCAACAAGTTGTAAGAAGTCTATCAAAAGTCCAGGGAAGAATAGCCAAGTCATAAAAACGAAATAACACAATAAAAATAGCACTCCAGAGACGAATAACCGAAACGGAATGATTTGAATTGAATGACAACTGACAGTATCGTTCCTGGCTTTGGTGCCCTGTCTTTTTGCCCGGTAGATAACCAAACACAAAAAATGATATGAATTGTGAAATGAATGTATTTTTGGAAATACTTATTTCTATTATAATCCACGACAAATGTAACTAGAAAAAAAAACTATATGTAACACAGAAAAAAATCCGTAATAAAACATTTTTAGGTTCATAAAATGTAGCGACGAAACGCATTATCGAAGAAGTAAATCATGACATTGCCAGACTGAAATTCTTGGGTTGCAGGTTTTAACATCTTCGATCGACAATTACGGGTGGTACAAATGCGCAAATAAATCCAATATATATTTTTTACAGATTCTACGATTTTTTTCACGTAATTTGATACTTTTGTTCTTGAAGTACACGCCGGGGCCAAAGTTGTAGGGAAAAAGAAACATCTCCTTTAGTAATTGTTTCAAAGAAATCACTAATATATGTATTTACATAACAACTCTCTATCCTTATAATTATTTATTGATCATTTTCATCACCATCTTCATCATCGTTTTCATCCTCATCTAATATATACTGATGAGTGGGAATATCAGGACTTGCAAAGAAAATTGTGATATTCTTGCTAAAAGGGACTGACTTTTTCTTTGGTACTTTTCTCAAGCTAGTTATGACCGGATCTGAAGTTATTAATAACATGTGGAAAATATCCGTGTTGGTATTTAATCTACTAGTCTTTCGTGTGTGAAAGAGGCGGTAATTTTTGAAATCTTTTTGCCTACTTTCTTGTATGTCTTCTGACAAAGTGCCAATTGGGAAAGGCAAGCTCTGTACTATGTCAGCCCCGTGTAAAAAAACTTTATGTACAGTTACACTCATATTGTACCAATTATTAGGCGTCACTGTACATTTTCGCGATATCTTGGCAATACTTACGGAACTCATCAATTTTTATATCGTATCCACTAGCCAGAGTACTTAGGATTATTGAAAAGCGACTAATCAAATTACTGTCCAGTCCTGTTATTTCTCCTACTTCCTCAGGGGATGAAAAAAAACGTCTGGCAGTATTACCGTCATTGCTTGATCTTCCCCCTTGTTTCGGTAGATCAATCACTAGACCCATTTCGTAAAACGTGGTGGTTATTTCTTGACGATATTTTTTTCAACATCCCCACGAGCTTGCCATTTTTTTAACGTTTTATAACAAACATGTAATAATAAATCCATGCTTCGTATATACGCATGAAGTATGGAGATACCATACTTATAGGCACTGGTGTCATATACCCGTTTGTTTAAAAGGTCTATTTTGTTCATATCAGAGGCCTTCGCTTTGCAAATGTAGCAACTCTGTGTTGATCGATTTCTCGTCAAAATATTTCGAATTTTCCCATCAAACATCGTTGGCAACATAACGTATTCAAAACTGACAAGTTTTCCATTAATTTCCACAATTTTGGATTGTAAGGTATTTATTTGCCCTTGCACATCATCAAACATGTCCTTAACATTTTCTTCAGTTTCCTTTAAAATTCTAAATATAAGAGGACGGCAAAATCGCGTTGATGATGTGCTGGATGCTTTCCAAAAAGTACGGTTGATATCATATATTTGTATGGGTACAACACTGTACAAAATAATATTGGAATCCCCATAGAGTATAGAATCACTAAATTGTTGTTTGTAAATGCAGTGCCCCCCACTACCATCGAAACCCCACTTAGGTACTACTTTTACACTCTGTGTTTCTATTCTTGAAAACACTTCACTGTACACAGCCAATAGTCTTTCTAAGGTAAAGTCAAGTAATCGTTGTAAACTAACTTCAACACAATCTTCTGTTATTTTGATGTCACGATGTCCAATAGCACCCTCGCGGCGTCATGGCTGCCCTTGCTGTCTCGCACCTTTACCCGCGCTGTGGAAAGCAATACGGTGGAAGAAGTACATAGTATTCTGTATGGCTTTCGCTGTTAATGTGACATTATCCGTCGTTTGATTACTAGCAGGCGGCTCACTATCTTTGTCCATGTGTAATAGCGTGTTATGTTTAGCCTTACAGTACTTGCACCGAGCCCATAATTTACATTTATTTTCGGCATGGCCTGGGTTTAAACAATTAAGGCAAACATTAAATTCTTTAGCTTTCTGATTACGTACTTCTGACGGAAGTTTACGAAAACTGTCTGTGAATTTAAGTATTAATTTCGCATGAAATGCAATTGAGGACGATTGTATTCAAAAGTTCACATTATAAAGTACAAAATACGATACAACTAACGCCATCTCTTAGCATATTTTGTCATTTTTTCGACAAGTTTCGACCAGTGGGTGACCAAAGTTGGAGCTGAGTAGGTAAGCTCATTATTTTATTTCTAAAAAAAATAGAATATCGCGAAATATACGTATTGCAAAATATTAATTGATGTGTTATATTACAATAGTGAAATGTAAGCTATATTTTGAGTTTGTTATTCTATTTTTGTACCCAATAACTCATTTTTTTATAATTGTACACAAATATACACATCAGGCGTAAACAATGTTTTTACGGTTTGTCCAACTATTGTAAAGATATTACAAAAATCTATTATGAATGTTATTTGAAGATACTATTTTGATGTAATTTGATCCTATAAATTGGTGTAAAACTTCAGTTTATATTTTCAGATAAAAAACATCAATATGTTTACCCCAGACGCTTTGAGAGCGCTACATGAAGGAGATCTCTCTGATTTGGAATTATCATCTGATGATGAAGACCGGTTGGGATTTACGTCTGAAAGGGAGTTGCGGACTGTTCGAGTTGGTGCAGATGTCATAAACCACAACCAACGCGAGGTATTCCCACCTGACTCGGACGATGATGAAGAACCTAGCTCATCCTGGGTCGGAATGATTGACCAGGAACTAGATGTTCCAGACACCTACAATGAGGTAGTACCCGGAGTAACACCGACCATTGAACTAGACACCTCTTATGAAAATATTTTACGGAATGTTACGCCCAAGCAGAACATTAGATGGAGACACAGAGAGCTAGTAAACACGATTAGATCAGATTGGTTTCCACCAATATCACTTGACCCTAAAGTAGAAGCCCCAGTGGATTATTATTACAGGTATGTGCCAAAACAGTTATTTGAAACCATGGCGGAAATGACGAACTTATACGCAACTTTTTCAAATAGGCCCAGGTTCAAACCTACCTCCGCGGAAGAATTGGAAACTTTATTTGGCTTACATTTAGCCACTGGTATATTTGGCTATCCTTGCTTGAAAATGTTCTGGGAAACAACCATCAGCATTCCCTTGTTCTCAGAAAATATGTCCAAGGATCGGTTTTTTGAACTACGCAATCATTTACACCTTGTTGATAATACAAGAATACCTGCTGGTTGCAATGATGCTTTTTACAAAGTACGACCAATATTTGATGCTGTTAGGAAACGATGTTTGGAATTACCACTTGAAAAGGAACTTTGCATCGATGAGCAAATAGTTCCCTTTACTGGAAAACATGTTGCTAAGCAGTACATAAAAGGTAAACCTTGTCCATGGGGACTCAAGATATTTTTTTTATGCGGTAAAAATGGCCAAGCCTACGACTTCATACTGTATCAAAGCTCTAGTCCGGAACTTGACAATAATTTCACAAAAAAAATTGGATACGGTGCAGCTATTGTCCTTCATCTCACAAAGAGAATTGGAGAAAGTACAGGTCACGAGCTGTACTTTGACAATTACTTTTCATCGTATCACATATTACAAATTTTGAAAAAAAAGGCTATCATGGCTGCATGTACCGCTCGTGTGAATAGATTTGCTAACCCAACATTAGTGACGGATAAAGTAATAAAAAAAAAACCTCGAGGATTTTCTCAAGAAGTGAGTAGTTATGACGAAGACGTAACTGTGGTCAAGTGGTTAGACAACAAAATTACGCATCTAACTTCTAATTTCGTTGGTATTGGAGAAACAGATCGCGTTAGAAGATGGTGCAAAAAGGATAAACAATTTATTGAAGTCGAACGCCCCGAAATTGTCAAGAAGTATAATCATGCAATGGGAGGAGTTGATTTATTAGATCAACTAATGAGTTACTACAGGACATTTATAAAATCTAAAAAGTGGACTCTTCGTATGATTTTTCATGCATCCGATTTAGCAGTGGTTCAGGCATATCGAGAGTACCAAATTGATAGTGACTTGTTAGGCATACCAAAAAATAAACAACTCACTTTGCTCCACTTTCGTCGTCGGCTAGCTGAATGTCTGGTGATGCGAAATAAAGTTACGCTTGGTAAAAGAGGACGGCCAAGTGGCAGTAGCCCAACTCCGCAAATCATACCAAGACGACCAGGAGAGATTCGCCCTGTAGCTGAAATAACTCGAGATGGTGTTGGGCATTTTCCTGCACATGATGAAGGACTTGGGACGCGGTGCAAAATGGTAGGGTGCAAGGGCCGAACCCGGATAAAATGCATAAAATGCAAAGTTCACTTGTGTCTCACTAAAGATAAAAATTGTTTCTTAGCATTTCATACCTGAAATAATAAACTAATTCGTAAACTGATTGAACCTAAGACTGATTTATTTGCCAATTACTGATAAGCTCCAAAGAAGTATTTTTTTTTTTTATTAGTTTTATGAATGATTATACATATTTCGTTTTGGTAATTTTATAAAATTATAATATCCTAATAAACAATACTAAATTAAACATTTTTTTATTTTGGAGAAACATGCATAGACTATTTTTTTTTTCATTACGTAGGACGGATGTGCACATTTGTACACAAAAAAAAAACTGTTTTTTCTTGAAAAATTTACAGGCAGGATTTTTTTCTTTATTTTTCTTTTGTTCTAGTTACAGGATTTTTTTTAGATTGATGGGAGAAAAAATAATAATTCAGGTCTGAAATGGTTAATGTCTGATTCCTCAAATGATTCTAATAAGTCAGCCCTGTTATTCATAAACGACAAAAATTATGATAATGTAGGTGCCTCGGTTAATGCATTTCTAAATTCTTCCCAATTAATAAAAGTTTTAGCATCTAACTTATGAGCCACAATATAAATAATCAAGATATCCCAGTGTTGCGTTGGTTGTCCTAAAATTGTTAAGGCCCTCAGATTTTTTATGGTAATACCGACTAGATAACGCAAAGCTTTACATGATTTCCATTTGTTCGACATTAAATAACGATTGAACATGATTATTCACCAAAAGACGATTATTATTGTACCGTTTCGTCAATAGATCCCAAGCAATGCTATAGTTATCGGAGTTAAAATCCAAACTTGTAATAATTAAAGCAGCCGCGCCCTTCAATGAGGACCTAAGGTAGTGAAATTTACTTATATTGTCCAACAATGTGTTTCTGTGTATTAACGAATCAAATGTGTCTCGAAACTCGAGCCAGTGCTGATAGCTTCCATCAAAATGCGGTAAACTAATCTGAGGTAATTTCACAACATTATTTCTAGACTGTGTGATGTCGTTATTGTCTGTAGCTTGTACGGAACTCACCAAAACGCTGGCTCTTCGCTCGTTATGACGCCGCGACAACTCGCGCGCCGAGGACACCAAGGAGAAGTATTGGTTTTGAAAAGCTTCGCGATCACCCAATGCCTCGCCGGGGTCCTCCATCAGCATCTAGCATAGCAAATCCATTTTATCAAGTTTAGTTTCTAGTTCTGTTACTTGTAGTTCGCTTAATCTATCACAAGAAATGGCTATATTTAAGTAATTGCTAAAAAGCGTGAGCTTAGCCTTACAGCTTGCACGTTTCTTAATCAGTTCATTAATTTTAGTCTCCATAATTAAAATAAAGATTGATCAAGCAATGCTAAGTTACGCTTGCAACGCGATGACTCACGAAGAATGCGAAAAAGCGACCGATTTAACCTTGCGTTAATGACCGGGTAAGCTACCACGACGTGCAAATCTAGTTTTTTAAGCAGCGCTCTGCAACTAATTACGCAGCGATGTAATAAGTTTGAGCATTAACTAGGCATACAATTTGTGAATAGAAATGAATGCGATGACTTTAAAATAAGGGAAAGTAAATGGTACAGACATTATGGCCAAAAAAAAAGAAAGATATGGGAAAAGTTTTGAAAGTATGAAGGGACGGAAATGTTTAAATGGAACGACACACTAATTACCAATCTGTATCCACAGTTCTCCGTTCTAGTAGTTTCTTCTCACGGAGACACGTGTGTACCACGTTGTTTTCTGCACTGCCAACGCCGAATCTCTTGAATTTCTCTTGCGAAGGACCAATTCGTTAGGGAGATTATGAGGACTGTTTCAATGAGGTGAGCTGATACTAGATTCAAGATTTTATTTTCGCCAATACAATAGTTTGACGTGCGCAATGCTCGCGGAAGATGGTCGTGTGTGTGTCGCCCCTCGCCGCGGAGTCTCTTTATATGGATATGGCCGGCGAGGACGCCTCTTCGCCCGCGGCCCGCTGTGCCCCCGCCGACGCCGTCACCGGTGCCTCCTCCGCCGACGTCATCGAACGAGAATTTTCCAAATAATGGTTATAAAATATGTCAGAAATAAATTTAAAACTATTATAACGCCATTTAAAACCCTCTGTATTGACGAAAGCATTGTACAGACGCCAGCACATCACGGTAAACTCTATACATATCTATAACTACAACGCGCCATACAGTGTTAGAAAGAAAGTATCCTGTGCATGATTGGTGGAGTTTTCAACGTTTCTAAAATTGACCAATGGTTGCACAGACTAATAATTGAGAGCCAATTAGCGCCCCCGCGCATTCGCCACCACTTCCGAGTTTATCCGATCCTTCACGAACTTAAACGAATACGTCAGTTGCGTCACAGCAGCCACAGCGTCAGTCAGTTGGACTTTGGAGTCGTAGTACTGTGTTTTCGAGAAATTGAAAGTTCGGTTACAATAGAAAAAGTAATTGTGTCTCATTAGTTACTGTTGTTGTGTTTTAATTTATAATACGTGCGGTTCTTATAATATTACGGCGCCTTAGTTGACGCAAATTCAAAGGCAGCGCTTCGATTGATATCGAGATGACAGATATAACCGGTGAGTAATATTTTTTGTAAATACAATTTTTAAATTAAAAAAAACAAAGGCTAGTAAGTATTGAAAAAATGTGTCAATGGTGTTTTTCTATAGAATTTTCGAATTAAGCTAACAGAAGGCATAGTAAGTATCGTAAGTGAAAGTTCAAATTCAGGGTTATACTTAAGTAAACAAAATTCAATGAATTATTGTTTTTGATTCCATTTTGTCATGAAACATTCTAAACAAAAGTTAATCCAGTAGGTAATGATTGGATTTTAAAGTAAATGATGGAGTCAATACGGACTATTACTGTTTTATTAAGATTTGAATATCTAATTAAAGTGTTTTGTATTGTTCTAATTAGTTTAATTTATTGTTAGTTTTCGTATTCGTATGAATCTGATATACTTATTAACGTAGAATATTTGAGAATTTTAATGTTCAAGAATAATCTACACCAATATTATAAAGAGGATAGATTTGATTGTTTGTTTGTATTGAATAGGCTCCGAAACTACTGGAACAATTTGAAAATTTGTTTTACTATTAGAAGCCGAAATTATCCCTGATGAACATAGGCTACTTTTTATTATATATATATAGGGAAAATGCTTCATTCTTATGGGAAAACGGGTAATAGGACAATGGGTAGTGTGAATTATCCTTCCATACTTATCTTTTTCATATAAATTCTAAACGACTGAACCGATTGGGTTCAAATTTTATATGGGTAGGAATTTTGATGGTTTCCTGGATTGTTTTCAAAATACAATTGGATCTGGAAGGTGGCGCTGCTGTGGTATGTCAACTACTAAACGGCTTGACCGATTGGGTTGAAATTTTGTATGTGTATTTCCATGGTTTCACAGACAGGAATGTATTAAGCCTACCTAATCTGTTTTTCTATACATATATAAATAAACCAATTACAGTAGCTACATTATTACAGGGCCGTAGCTAGAATTGAATTTAAGGTAGGGCAGCTGGTGTTACAGGTAGGGCGGAAGTAAAAATGATACTTGATCTGTTCTAGTTTGCACCGCACCAAACTTGTAATAGCAGTTAGATCACGGTGGTGGCGGAAGTAACTGGTGCTTATAGCACAAGAGTCCTCCTAGTTTAAGCCCAGTTGCATTTTGTCTTGTATCTTGCCATAGAACTACAATAGCTTAATTTAATAAGGTTCAAAACTTGTAATAGGTTTAAGTCTAGAACAAATAAATATTGTTTATTGTTTAGTCAATCGATTTTTGGCTTTCTTAACTTTTGTCAGTTAATAATTAATTGTCGGCGATGATATACAGGCTGACTTTAAAATTTAAGGGGGTGTTCTACCCATCAATATTAACAACTTTTACTTTGGGACCAACATAGTCCTTAGGATTTTAGAGGCTAAGTGATTCCCGTTCCATAGACTGTAATTGAACAAATCTTGCACACATATTTCAAATGCCATCTATGAGCAGAATAAAGAATTTATGTATATTATGATTGTAAAATGCCATGGTTAATTCGGAATAATTTAGATGTCATTATAAGCTAGTATTTTTTTTTTCCGTCATAACTTAGTTCATGGTGTTTTCTTAAGGTAGGGCATTAGTGTTTGAAGGTAGGCCATTGCCCCACAATGCAGGCTACGGCCACGGTAATATTATAATACAGTAGTGTAACTCGGCCGCATGATAGAAATAAATGCCTACAGCCGCGCGGTACGTAAACATGCGTTAGGGCTGCCCGTCTCCAGCATTTTAATTACATTTGCCTAATTTCTGTTTCTATTTAGTTTTGTGATTGTAAATATCCTTTTTATATAAATAAATGAAATACTTTGTATATTGAATAGGAAGTGTTCAATAAAAATGCGTGTTGTTTTTTGATTGGTAGATTTCATTTTTTTTTCTAGTATTATTCATACACACAGATAATAAACAAATATTATTAATAATAACAAACTAACAAAACACACATGCACCGAAGTTTTAACACAAGCGTAAGTAGGTAGGTACCTACCGTATCATGATTCATTCAGAACCGCATATAACTACCTATTTCACTCGTCTCAATAACTTTCCGTTACTCTATTCGCTTTATTTATTAATCCAAACACCTTTTTTTTCGTGAGATAAAAGGAAATACTTATCCATATCCATACGTATCTATTAGAGAAAAAATCGCGCGGTTATTGTTAAAAAAACAACACACCGTCCGTTCGACACTGCGGTACAGCCGTGACTGTCTGCGCACCGAGCGCACGCCGAGATCGAGGCGCGTAGGTATAGCTCGCGTTTCGTCCGTTTGTATGAAGTTGGAGTACTGTATTATAATATTACCGTGCTACGGCCCTGCATTATTAGCAACATATTTTTAAACGCCGGGAATTCCGAATTCTACGCAAACGAAGTTGCGGGCGGATGCTATTTGTAAATAATTACGTAACTTGAAAACGAGGTTTTTTTTGTTTATAGGAATATTTGCGAGATTTTAGTCAAATGACAGGATTATGTTCAAAACTGAGATTCCCGTTTGAATTATGTAATTCGGTCCACGGCTTTAAGAAATAGAAAGAATCTTCTTATTAGTATTGAAATTGACAAAATTTTTCTTTGTTTTAGGGTCTCAGGGGCACGGACACCTGCTGGAACATGGTGGCCGGCATGAAGGACAGGCTGGACGCTGTTTTAGACGCGCAAGGTGGTTCGACCAAATATTAAATATATTTACATACATATTATATATCTATTGTTAAGTATACAACGTGGCGCTACAATAGTGACATTAATTTAACACACGGGTAGGGCTAGTGCCCATTAATTATATCAATTATGATAGGTTAAAATAATTCGTAAATTGGAAAAAAAAATGTTTTCAAAGCATTGATGTATTAAAAACCATGCACATTCTCGAACAAAAGTAACACTCAAAACTGTCGCCAAACACTCGGTAATTGTGTCTAGGTAGTTATAGTTATACTATAAACATATTTATTGCAAGTTCAACCTTATGCCCATTCCTTAAAGTTCTTTTTACAAGGCAGTTTACAAAAAGCAATAAAATTTTACGACCAAAGTTAGCCAGTAGGACAGGGCATGGAGTGGAGAGGAATATAATTTTATATTTTTTTTATTTTCTGAAGATATTGTATTCGTTTTCACGAGTTTATAAATTGAGTTTAAATACATATTTATACTTTAATTTTAACATCACTTAAACAAAGATTATCTGGTAAAATTATTTATTTAAATTTTTTGTTTAAGGGATTTTTAAGTTTTCAATATGGCGACTCCTGTTATTAGCATGCCGATGTCGCTAATTAATTCATATAATATTTACGAAAACTTCAAAAAATCGTCCTTTTTTCGACCTCCCATCTTCCCTATTATGGGATAACATAAATACAACGTGTAACGTTAAATGCGCAAAACCTCTTAAGGGGTCATTGTACTCATCATTATGAACAACTTTTACTATGGGACCAAACTGAAAATCGCGAAAAAAAAATCAGCTGTTCCCTACATTTTGACGAGTTATGCGAACATAAATGTAGGGAACAGCTGATTTTTTTTTCGCGATTTCAGGATTGATGATGGATGGAGAGGGAGAGGAAGGCCAATGAAAAGATGGATGGATGGTGTGAAGAATGATATAAATGACAAAGGAGTAAATGATGCCATGACGTCTAACAGGGAAGAATGGAAAAAGACGTGTTGCGCCGACCCCAAATAAAATGGGACAGGGGCAGGAAGATGATGATGAATATACGTATTATTTGTAAATAATAAGCAAGGAGACGAATTTTTTTCTGAACGTAGTCAGGCATTATTACCAGAACAAGAATATCAGGAAGATAAGAATAAAGATTTTTTTTTTTTTTCGATAGGAGTTAGTCGATTTTACATATTTCAAAGAAGCGTAAATTCGTGAGACCTTGTAATAGTCGAGATAAAAATTATAATTCAGACACTAGCATTGAAGAAATTGTGGGTGCTGAAGAAGAGGAATGTGAGAAAAAGAAAAGAGAGTTAAAAGTAAGAATATCTAAGGATGCACCTAAGTAGCCCATTAAAAATAAGTCAGACCCTGGTTGTTGTGCCGCAAAAACATATTTTAAAACATCATCTGCCTATCCTTTTCCCAAAACAAAGCATTGTTCTCAAAAGATTTAAAATCGGAACTGAATACACTATACGAACTGCCAGTTAAATTTTACTGAATCTGATTTATTATTGTGTCTTTATTTTTTATTACTGTGATTTTATATTACTATCACGTCTATTTTTGAAAATAGTATAATACGAGTAAAAGAGAGTACGCTTACAAATGTAGCATACTAGTGGTGAAAATATTAACCCTTATCCACCTACCACCGCGGTCCTGGAGACCGCAACGTATTTTTTTTTTGCATTCAAATATTTCGATGTGGCCCTTTCCTACGGTAAGATCACGTTTTTTGCAGGTACGGTTTTTTTACAGGATCCCGTTTAATAGTGTACGTGTTTAAATCTATATATTCACACAAGCATCCTGTTTACAGTATCCGGAAAACGGGATGTTTGTGTGAATATGTATATTTAAACACGTACACTACTAAACGGGATCCTGCAAAAAACCGTACCTGCAAAGGACTGCACGTCTATACATATAGGGTGACTGGTAATTAGTGACCGATACTTAAACACATGATTGTACTCTACATTACACACAACTTTTACTATCGGACCAAATCCAAAATCGCGAAAAAAAAATCAGCTGTTCCCTACATTTATGTTCGTACGAGTCGTCAAAATGTAGGGAACAGCTGATTTTTTTTTCGTCATTTCACTTTTTGTCCCATTATAAAACTTGTTTGTTGTAATGAGTAGAATCATGTGTTTAAGTATCGGTCACTAATTACCAGTCATCCTATATACCTTTTATACACATACTTTATTTAGGAAAAAACAGTAGTCACAAAATGCGTGTGTGTAATGAAAGTAAACTTACTTTATCCTTTATTTGCTAGTTGCCGTTGCAGTCTCAGGGACCGGTGGTAGGTGGAAACGGGTTAAAAATATATACAACGTGTAACGTTAAATGCGCAAAACCTCAGACACCCCAACTTATTTTTAATTCATTTGACTTATTTCAGAGAGAAAATAAGTCATTAAAAAAATTGTGAAGGTTTTATGAGCTGTTTTGGTTTCACTGGCCATTCTGATCGTTTCTTGCGTCTGCGACGACGCTTTATCGAGGGAGGACTCGTCACCGGGCGGCTGCGCCGCGCTGACCTTGGCTTGCTTGACCTATTAAGAAATAGACACGGCAACGTTTTTAATGAAGATTTTTTTAAAAAAGTGACCTACATTAAAAATTGGTTCAATTAATTCT
Organism: Eremobia ochroleuca; assembly: GCA_949629135.1. Classification (NCBI taxonomy): domain Eukaryota; kingdom Metazoa; phylum Arthropoda; class Insecta; order Lepidoptera; family Noctuidae; genus Eremobia; species Eremobia ochroleuca. The sequence goes on from OX451407.1 coordinate 6,450,108, forward strand.
GCTCGTTATTCTGATCAAACTATTTTCAGGTTTTGCGCATTTAACGTTACACGTTGTATATCTTAGTTTATCTGTTACAAACAATCGTCTTTTTATTATATTAGTTTATAAATTAGTAGATAATATGCAAAAGAAATAAAAGTATGTATATTTAAATTTTACATTATCTATAGCTATTAGAGTTTAAGTTATGTAAGTAACTTTTTATTTATCGTTTATTCCCGGTCGTCCCCACCCGGTCGTCCCCACTGGGTACGAGCGGGAAAAAAAAAGTTTCGTTCCTCCCCAGTGGTGACGATTGGAACTTGTTATTTCCCACTCGTTCCGCTATAGACCGAGATTCAAAATGCAGTAATGGAGATTTCAACAAGAGATTTCATGGATTGTTAAAATGTTTTAATTACGACTTTCTGAGCAAGAGTGAACAATGTTTTTGATTAAAAATAATTTAGGCAATTAGTGTCCTTCCCCAGGCTTCAAACTATCTCCATATTTTTCATCACAATTGCCCAGCGGTTAGGCCTCGAAGGCGTAACAGACAGACAAAGTTACTTTCGCATTTATAATATTAGTGTGGATAATTCTTCTAATTATAAATACGTGATAAAGATAATATAATAATTAATACTGTTAATCAAAATTATATACTTCTTTTCACACCATTTTTGTATTCGAGATATTTTCCTTTACTGTTGTTAGTGATAATTTAAGGTAGGGCTGTCACTTACTGGCAGCATAGCACGACAAGGGATTTTAGCAGTGGTCTCGAACCTACCGATTTTTCGGCATTTCAACCGATATGGGCTCACATAATTTATAATACTTAAGTATGATTGTTATAAATTAGTCTTTAAGTTTTTTTTTTTTAATAAATAAACGAATTTCATTGAATATTGTATTTTTTTGTCAAATACGTACCGATCTACCGATCTCACTCTACGACGTTCGAGACCACTGGATTTTAGTAAGCGCATGATGAGATCATGGTTATCGTTCACAATTCGCGATGACATGACATGCCAGAACGTGCCGAAGGATGCCAATGCAGGCTGTGGCGTACCAATGAAATGTGAGCGTTAACAGTGTTAAATTAGATTCGAAATCATCTGTAAGTATTACAAAAATCCCTTGTCGTGCAGTGCCGCCAGTGGGTGCCGGTGCCGAGTCTACAGCGTAGTCAAATTATACTAATCTTACAAGGGGAGGGCACGACCTTCGGGAAACGGATTCGCTTCATTTTTTGTATAGTGATAGTATACCATGTGGGTATACCATCAGCAAAATAGTAACACGCAACGCTCAGAAATAACTGAGAAAATCGCGCTTAAAGTTTACCTAGCACTTTATGAATAAGTTACATTAAACTCCGGTCCAGCGTTCCGTGGCGTAAGTGGCAACGCTCTCGACTCGTGCTCTCGCTCGCTCGGGTTCGAGTCTACCTTATTGATTTTTTTTTTAATTTATTTATTTACCTTAATTCTTACTTTTTATTTATCATAAAAATGAATAACTTATAGCTTAAGCTTGTTCATAATATCTACGATTACAACTGCTAAAAGCAGCAATGGAATTATAGGCATGCGCAATAAAGAATTTCGCCACTCCGTTTTCCAGGAACACGGCCGCATGAGTTGAGCGCCGATTAGTGACGTGCCACTACTGTTTTGTATCGATAATTTATTATGTTTGGCTTACCTAGTTTTACCGAAATGGGAATGAATTGTGATCTTTCGTTTAATATTTATTTACTTATTACATCTTCTATATGTTTTATTTCTTACGAAAGTGTTAAAAAAAAGAAGAAAAAAAAAGTCATCCGCACCTACTTATATTTGTGCTTAATTACCAACTATATAAATAAATACAAAATCAAAAGGAAATTTAGGTAAATTAATTCAATTTAAATTTTAAATTTAACTAAAATTAGTTATCTATAGTTGCAAGACTTCTGGGCGAACAACGACGCTCAACGGAAAGTTATCGATACGAGCGTTGCGCTGCACTATTAGTAAGTGTGCATTATTGGCTCGAGTGGCCACGACTCCTGAGATTTCGCGTTTTTATAAAATATTGCTTAACGCCATAGCTTAAAGTTTAATTTTCGTTGCATCAATGCTAGTGACATGTGTAGCCGTAATTGTGTATTTATTGTTTGTCTATGTGTTGGTAGCCGCGAACTGACATGCGTCCCGGTATTAAAAGATAGTAGATAGCATTTCTAGTGCCTTATTATTTAGATTTCTGTGGCGGCAGCATTTTTGATTTTGTTTAGCAGCCATTAGTAGATGTAACTATATAATTAATTTGTTATAAATATCAATAAAAATAAAAGCTATTAAAACATTTATATTATGTAAGTACTTGTTTTTAATCTATATAATAATAATAATAATAACGCCGTCCAAAGGTCCGGGGCCCGAAGGGTCCCGAGTTGCGTCAGAGACCTTAAAATAATATTAAGTAATAATTCTTTATTGACATAATAGGTTACAGAAACTTTTTAATCTATTGTATAATTTGGTTTTATAAATTTTGTTGTAACCATATTTGTTTTTAAGGTTTCAATTATATTAATGTTGAAAAATAAAAAGATTAAGATTGTTATTCCGCATTTTATTTTGATATTTTTCCCGCGGTTTCACATGCGTTCCCGTAGGAACCTATCCTATGTCCTTTTCTGATAGGTAGTTATGCAAAATTCCATGATGATCGGCTGTGTAGTTAAGGCACCAAAAGCAGGGGATATTTACTTACTTAAAAAAATAAAAACGTCACCGTCCTTTTTGCAAAAGACCCCGCCAAGATATTTTGATATGGGGCCCCATTACGGCTAGCTACACTACTGCGTGAAAACTGAAAGCGTAACAAATAAAAAAACTCACTTTTGCATTTTATGTGGCTTCACCCGATTTCCCATAGGAATAACAAACACGACGATTTGACGGCACGGTTGGCGCAGTGGTTAAGCTATTGACTGCTGCGCTGCGCGTCGCGGGTTCGATTCCCGCACGGAACAAATATTTGTATGACCTACAAGTAGTTGTTCCGGGTCTGGCTGTTTGTGTATGTGAGTTTAAATGTTTGTAAACGCATACAATACAGGAGAAATTCCTAGTGTGCGGCAACCGTCTTAAAAAACAAAAAAATAAACTCATATTATTATCATTTATAAAATATTTACGATGTAACAAAGTAACAATAATAATAGATGTGAATTTTATTTGAATATTCATAACCTTTGAAATCGTATCTTATTCCTGGCGGAATAAGGTTGAATTTGCATGTAACAGCAAACTCCGGTAGATAGGTAATTCCGTAAACTACATTTCCTCATTATAGGCCAACGTAAAGAGATCTAGACACGTATGTATAGTTTATATTCATGTATTGTTGAAAATATTTGCACACGTAGTTATTCACTCTCAATGCGCTACTCAGAATATCACTAAGTATAACAAAACCATAAAAACTCCGAAATGAACACACGCTTACCTACTAAAATATCTACTTAGCTAATATCTATAAACAAAAGGACTTTTGCTGCATGGGATTTCCAGCTACACCCGCCGCGCGAACAAAAGAGGTTACTGACCGCCAGCCTGCTAGTAAGTAGGTAATTAACCAACCTGATTGAATTTAAAATAAAATTAAAGTAAAAAAAGCCTTTTTTAAAAACAAGCTTTTATTATTTGTTAGTAAAATGAACTAAAAAGTTAAAAATAAATTAACTCTAAAAAGAAATATAACACTTTATAAGTTCATTGTAACCTTTAACGATAATTAAGCTTCTTCGTCTACGACAAAATAATTCCATATCGTACCTAAGTATATATCTTTAACACTAAAACTTTACACCTTGATTATTAAATCTTCCCGTTTTTATCACAGTCCCGATTTTATAAATAAAAGCGTGTTACATTATGATAGCAAGAGGAAAAAGAAGGTGCTAAATGTTCTTAATTATACCATCAAAATGTAACACGCTTGGCAGGCGATGGGGATGCGTCGTTTAATTACGGAGTTCCTATGGCCACCTTCCAGCTCCATCATCAGACCCTGGCTACCATGTAGTATCAAAGTACTCGTCAAGACGAATTAAGCGAGCCCAAACTCGATGGGGTTGCGTCGTTTAATTACGGAGTTCCTATAGCCACCTTCCAGCTCCATCATCAGATCCTAATTACCACATAGTATCAAAGTACTCGTCAAGAAGAATCAAACGAGCCCAAACTCGATGGGGTTGCGTCGTTTAATTACGGAGTTCCTATAGCCGCCTTCCAGCTCCATCATCAGACCCTGGTTACCATGTAGTATCAAAGTACTCGTCAAGACGAATTAAGCGAGCCCAAACTCGATGGGGTTGCGTCGTTTAATTACGGAGTTCCTATGGCCACCTTCCAGCTCCATCATCAGACCCTGGTTACCATGTGGTATCAAAGTACTCGTCAAGACGAATTAAACGAGCCCAAACTCGATGGGGTTGCGTCGTTTAATTACGGAGTTCCTATGGCCACCTTCCAGCTCCATCATCCGACCCTGGTTACCATGTAGTATCAAAGTACTCGTCAAGACGAATTAAGCGAGCCCAAACTCGATGGGGTTGCGTCGTTTAATTACGGAGTTCCTATAGCCACCTTCCAGCTCCATCATCAGACCCTGGTTACCATGTAGTATCAAAGTACTCGTCAAGACGAATTAAGCGAGCCCAAACTCGATGGGGTTGCGTCGTTTAATTACGGAGTTCCTATAGCCACCTTCCAGCTCCATCATCAGACCCTGGTTACCATGTGGTATCAAAGTACTCGTCAAGACAAATTAAACGAGCCCAAACTCGATGGGGTTGCGTCGTTTAATTACGGAGTTCCTATGGCCACCTTCCAGCTCCATCATCAGATCAGCTCTATGTCATAATAATATTGCATTCTCATCCGATTTATGCATGCATGCAAAATTTCAGCTCAATCGGACACCGGGAAGTGGATCAAATTTAACTTGCAAGATATGATTACAGACCGACAGACAGACAACGGGACAGGTGAAACTAAATAAAAGCTTGTAATAATAAAAAAGAATTTCTCATATCAGATTATACCTACCTGTCTGCTTAACAATAAGCGCGAAATTTCGCTACTTAATTTATTGTAATTTTCCAACAAATATGTAAGAACGACGGATTAAGTAAAATATCATTTAAATAAAAAATATTGATTAGTATAAGCTTTCATAAGTATTTTAGGCATTGCGCGGACCGTCTGTTATATTACCATAGCATTATTTCGATTGGATTCAAGCATTCAACCTGCTACGCTATGTCTTATCGCACAGTATCTTATTCTGTAGGATGTGACGGTGGTTGCGTAAGCGCGCATCGTCGTGTACACCACGCGCCGACGCACCGACGACGCGGGCGTACTCAACCACGGTCACGTACGTACTGACAGGCTGCGCAGCGCTGCAGCACGAAACATTATAAGTAATAACAGACAAAAGCTATTTATCTCTTTCGCACGATTCTCGCGGTTCATGCTCATAACGGGTTCAAGGCCAAAGTGGGGTAACTTGATGTGCTGTCGTCTGTACCATTTAAAGGGAGATTAATTTTTATACAATATTTACCCAATAAAAGAAATCGTTTTGGAATAAAACTGTTCGTGTTATGCGATGTAACTAGTGGCATAATTATTGATTTTATAGTGTAAATCATCGATCCTTTATATTTAGGAGTTGGTGGAGCGGTAGTTATTAGCCTTATTAACCCTCTATACCGTATAAACGCCTCGAAAGAACAATGCGTCAAATTAGTCCAAGTAACCAATACTCAAGAAATGTTTTTTTTATGATAGGTCATAGCCCATATGTAAATAAAAAAATATTTAAAAAAATCTAAGTAACCGGGTAACATGTACACTCAGGTCGAAAAGTTTTCATTATTGTTCAATAGATTCTTGTGTTTTTCTACGTAAATATAGACATATGAAGTAATAAAAAGAAAAGACGTAATGTGGAGAAAAGAAAAAAAAAATTACATATGGGATGAATTGATAAATAACTGCTCAACATCACATTATTTTACAGCAGAACATTTGACAGATATGACTAACATATTGAGTGAAGCAGTCTTATCGAGCACTCAATACGATTTTGAAACTATGGTTGGGCTTGATGACGCAAGTCTATTTTTTTGGGTAGGACGTACTGCTGATGAATTTAACTCAATAATATCGCAAACACCGTCGCTTGAAAGACACAGAGACGCGAGGACTATACTCGGTACCTACCTGGCTAAACTACGAACTAGAGAAAGCAACGAAAGTCTTGCCAGTTTATTTAAAATGTCACGGAGAACATTAGAGAGGAAGCTGGTAATTGCAAGAAAGTGTCTCTAGATGATGAATACGTTCCTCAGCATTTAGGTCTTGACCACATCACTAGAAATGAAGCACTGCAAAAGATTTTACTAATACCTAAATCGCTCTTCGGTGATGAAGCAAATACAAAACTAGTATTGATATGCGATGGCACATATATTTACTCCAAAAAAGTGCGATTTTTTTATTCCAGAGGCTTAGTTACAGTCTACACAAGGTTGATAACCTTTTGAAGCCGTTCCTGGTCACAACAAGTGACGGTTATACAGGAATATTTTTTAAGGAGTGCGCAAAAAAATTGTGGAGGTTCAGTATTAGTAATAGAATACATTTCCATTATTTTTTCAAAACTTTTTTTAATTTTTTTACTGGCCATTCTGATCGTTTCTTGCGTCTGCGACGACGCTTTACCGAAGGAGGAGTCGTCAACGGGCCGCTGCGCCGCGCTGACATTGGCTTGCTTGAGCTATTAATAAATAGACACGGCAACGTTTTTAATGAAGATTTTTTTGGAAAATGTGGCCTATATTAAAAAGTGGTTCAATTAATTCTGCTCGTTATTCTGATCAAACTATTTTCAGGTTTTGCGCATTTAACGTTACACGTTGTATATAATATACCCAGACGCACAGAATCAACACTCTAGCTTATTGCCGGTGAGCCTGTATGCGGAAGGAATCGAACCCAGGACCTCTCTTAGCGAGTAGACATGTTAGCTAACACACGCAGTTAGACGGAGCGCCATGAATAAAGGTGTTGTATTTGGTGCAGTTAATACTGGATGGCGAGCAATATATCTGCCGCAATTGTTGGTTGCGGGTAAGGTATGCAGTTGACGGCAGTCAAAACCAAGCCGACCAGCCGCCTCCTCGTGTCGGAAGACCATCTGGAGGAATCTTCGAAACCGATGAATTCAAAAGAGCACCAAATACATCTAACACATGCATTTATCATGAATATAGCAATGCAAGTAGATGCCGTATTCCGGCGTCTATCAAACTAGAACTGTTGGTACACTCGAATTTTTACGTACCTCCAAACGCAAGAGTGTGTCAAGAACATTTGGATGAAAATCAATTTGCACTTAATTGATGCTCCGAACTCATCCCACGATTTTACCGGAGAAATGTTCGTAGACATTACGAAAATCTTACAAACAGCCGTTCTTAATACATAGTTCCAACACAATGGACTTTGAAAATATACAAAGTATGGATCCAAAAATATTGCATCATCGTGTAGGCATCACTCATAACGCATTTGAGCAAGTGATACGAGAAACCCCTTCATTGCAGCAAGAAGTAACCGACCCCACTACTGCAATTGCTATTTTTTTGATGAAGCTCCGGACGGGTGAGTCTAACGAGAGACTCAGCGTACTTTTCAGAATGAGTCGCCGTACGCTCGAAAGGAAAATGAATACTGTGCGCAAATGTTTGGTACAAGATTTCGTACCAAGGCACCTGGGCCTGGATCATATTTCAAGAAATGAAGTAGTTGCAAAAAATCTGAAACCCAGATGCACCCTTACAAGAAAGGAAAGCTATTCTGGTGATAGATGGAACTTACGTCTATATTCAGAAGTCTTCCAACTTCCTTTTCCAGCGGAAAACATACAGTTTGCACAAATACACGAACCTGTTAAAACCATTTCTCATTGTGTGTTGTGGTGGCTACATATTAGATGTTACTGGGCCTCACGCAGCAACAACATCGGATGCCGTTATAATAAAAGGTCTTATTAACGAAAGAGAAGACAATTCATTCCATTACTTTTTTGAAGCGAACGATGTTTTTATCTGCGACCGCGGCTTTAGAGACGTTATAGGAGACATGGAATCGTGTGGTTATGTGGCACGTATGCCAATTAGCAAACGGCGTGGCGAAGACCAGTTAACCACGTTAGAAGCCAATAAAAATAGGGAAGTGACGATATGCCGCTGGGTCGTCGAGGTCGTAAACGGACGTTTTAAACGCGATTTTTGCCTGTTCAGGCAAGAATTTTTTAATCATGCTATGTATCACATGATGGATGATTTCCGGGTGGCCGCTGCGCTTATTAACGCTTTTCATCTTTTAATCGAAGATAACGCGCATGCAAAGGAATATTTAAGAATCATTAGAGAGAGAATGCATGTACCAAATCAATTGGGAGCAAATGTTACAGATAGAAATATAAATATACGGCGGGCAAGTTTTCGAAATATTGAAGCCGACGCCATTGGAGCAGATTAATTTCCTGTTCTGACTCAAGAAGACTTGACATTGTTTGCACTTGGTTCATACCACATAAAACTTGCGCGTAGGTACTATAGCGAACACGTACGCAATGGCGTGTATCAGATTGAAGTAGCAAGAGATGGAGCATTTAGTGAAATAGTTGATTTTGGCATTGAACCTGAAAACGCTATGTTGCTACGCGCAAGAATACAATCCCGATACGCACGTGCAAGACAATACTACACGTATGTAATGATCCATAATCGAGAAACCATTTCGAACTACTACTGTTCTTGTCTTTCTGGAATGCGAACTGTGGGTTGCTGTGCCCACGTCATGGTAATTATTTGGTATTTCGGATGGGCGAGACACCAACCCACAATTCTACTTCCAGCTGCAAATCTGGATAATGTTATTGTGGATGAAGACATATGAGATGTACACTTTTAAGGACAGACCCCAAACTGTGAGACAGGAATAAATAAAACTATTGTGAAATATTTTTGTGTTTACATTCTTACCAGTATTACAAATATTTTAAAATAAATATAAGCACTGTAAAGATAGGTATAAGACCTTACATTTGATACCCCACATGATAGGGTTTGATTTTTTTGACGTAGCGAGGTACCTATCGCGGCCGCCATATTGTTTTTATTTTGATGTCATATAGCTTATATGAACCAGAATAACGTACGAATTACAACGAAATGTCATACACCTAAATCAATCGAGTTTAAAAGATATAGTGAAATAAAGATGCGTAAAAAGGTTTTTAAATTGCAAGTTTTCATGGGGTCATAACTTTTTACTGAGTAAATATTTTTAGTTGCAGTCTTCTTATAATGATTCAGTCCGCAGTGTTCCAGCATATGCCATAGTTCTTATTGGTGGTGGAAATTTGGACCAAGCTCCATATATTTTTGCCCATGCCCCTTTCCGAAAGTAGGAGGCTAGACCGAGAAATTGGCGAACATTAGTAGCCGATTTAGGTTCTGGGGCATCTGCCAATGCTTGAATCTTACGTGAATTGGGCCTAATCTCACCGGATTGTACAGAATATCCTAGGTAGTCAATTCGTTGTTTCATAAATTTACATTTCTTTGTATTGAATGTAAACCCGGCTTCTGATAACGCACCTAAAAGAAAGTCAAGGCGCTTCAGTCCTTCGGAGATGTTAGCAGAATGACATAACACGTCATCCATATAGATAAGTGGTTTATCTGGTAAATGACTAAGAGCCTTTGTGATACATCTCTGAAAGACTGAAGGAGCATTTCGCAAACCAAACGGCATGGCGAGATACTCGTATTGCCCTTCGTTTGTCACAAAAGCTGTCTTCTCCACCGACTCAGGGTGGATAGGAATCTGCTGGAAGCCAGAAGCCATATCCAATGAAGAGAAGAAATTAGCACCCGTAAGCTGGTCGATTTGTTCCTCGATTCGAGGTAAGGGATAATGTTCAGGTATGGTATTTGAATTTAACTCCCTAAAATCTACACAAAGTCTATCGGAATTATCTTTCTTTTTCACAAGAACGATAGGACTAGCAAATGGGCACGTACTCTCTCGAATCACCCCTGCGTCTAATAGTTTTTGAACCTGTTCCCTAATTATTTGTTTCTCTATAGGTGCTCTTTTATGGGAACATCGCTGCACAACTTTATGTGGATCTACTAATTTAATTTCACATACTCCTGTCTTCTTCAAACGCTTGGTAGGTATACCCTCGATAAAGTTATTCGCATATTTGCTGCAATATAGAAATCAACATGTCTTTATCCCGTTCCTGCAAATCCGTGTCAATTTTTGAAAAATCTGGGAGATCTGATGTCGCAACACAAAGATTAGAGAGAGAATATTGTTGTTTAGAGTATATAACAAGATCATCACTATCAATTTCTACACTTGACCCCGGATCAAAGATATCTCTACCAATAATTATAGGCTCAGATATATTATTGTCGGAAACCACGTGAAAGAGTAAACTAATCAAGCGATCACCAATTTTAACATGGGCCTGAATTTGAGTCGTACACTGTATATCATAGCTTCCAATGCCACTCAGATAGACGAGACTTTTAAACACAGTACCCAAGAGTTTACCACGATAACTTTCTTTCACAAGAGAACAGGACGATCCGCTGTCAAATAGAAAAGGTACAGACTCACCGGAAGATGTTGTCAAGATACCCCTTGAAGGACGGTGTTCACAATGTTGGACTTCCTTGGCCGCAGCTTTACCACCGTTCCTTTTATCGGTACAGTTAGTTGTCACATGACCTTTTTGGCCACAAGTGTAGCACGTTACATCGGTCATCCTCTCCAACGCACGGGAAGCACTCGGAGTGTCTCGAGGCTCGACTGATCCCAGCGCGTCACGACGTTTTCGGCATTCCGCAAAACGATGTCCCGATATTCCGCAAAAGTTACATATGCCAGTGAACCTTTCGGTAGCACGAAAACGCTTCGCCTCAGGTTCGTTAGCTTCGACACCGTCTGAACGCCGCTTAAGAGATACGCCTCCTAGGATTCGGAACAATTGAGTGCGAGTTGTGATATTGTGCGCAATCGATTCGCGTCTTATCAGGCTGTCCTTCTGACAAAGCAGAGAAATAACAAATCCAGTCACCACTTCTTCAGGCATCACAGTCTTAGGTATTCGTTCGATTAAGTTCCATAAACGAAGAGCAGCTTCGGAAGCTGTCTCCTTAGCTCCTATTTGGAATCGCAATATTTCGTCAAAATAGTCCTGAAGAAGCTTTGGTTTTGAAAATTTAGCCAACAGTGTCTGTTTGACAACGCTCCAGGACATTTCATCTAAGTTTAGCTTAGTGATACAGGCAGCCGCTCGTCCTTTTAAAGGGGTAGTAAGAGCCATGAGCAAGTCTATTCCTTCTAAGCGCTTATTATGAACGATCGCTTCGGTAATATTGCACCAACCATCTTTGTCACAGTCTGGTTTGTCTGGATTAAATGGTAAGAAGTGTGTTGCCTGGTTAGTACTCACAGTTGGCGTTGGCTGGGCTGCCAGAACACGAGATAAAAGCACTTCCATGTTATTCAGCAATTTTTCTGCATCTGATTTTGGTGTTTCTTGCTCAATTCTAGCCCCATCCAATCCCACTTCTGATGAAGGGGCAGGAGGGCCTTCATCAGAACTCATCTTGTGTGATGTATGTGGGTAGGTGGGTTAGGCAGGAGGGCGTGAGCAGAAATATCACAAGTCCTTGTTACAATCACAGTTGTTTAATCAGCACAGGGTTTAATACGAGTAATCGTAATACACAGTCAAATGAACCATGTACAGTCTAAGCAACACGACACCAACTTAATTACAACACTAGATTAAACTATCACTCGGATGCAACGCGATTCGTCACAAGCGTGGTGTGCGGGCGCCGTCTCGAACAACAGTGTGTCCAGATGGCCGCCCTCACAACCATCGACAATGACGCTTCGCTAGGCTCACTTTGACAGCTAAAAGTCAACCTGACGTCTGACGTTGACGGATGCGCCGTCAAATATTTTAAATGTTTATTAAACAAATAATGTACCAAGTGAAGCAGTGATTATTGAAAAATATTTGTTTTACGTCCAAATATATGAAAAAAGGTTACAATGATTAGGTAATTTTTGAAAATTGTGTGTATAATAAATAACTATCGATCAATATTGGTCGTAGCGTGATGTAAAGTCCAAAAAAATTAAATAGGTAAATTAAATTAACCTACCTAAAAATACATCAGATAGATTGTTCAAATAAAGTTATGTTGATTGTGTTTTACTTGTTGTTCAGTACCTATTTAATGTGTGAAGGTATTAAAACTTGTTTTATTTTAAACCTTGTAAAGTACATTCACAGCGGATGTAACCTTTAGATAAATGTATGATTGGTTGACTATTTTCACACAAATCTATGTTTTAGAGAGTGCTTTACTTTTGACTTCTAGTACATAAAATAAAACTAACGGACCTACTTAACCCTTACTAAGGCAGACGCTATTTAAAAACCACATAATTAAAATGAATTTACTGAAAAACTCTTCTAATTTTTGAGCTGAAATAAATATTATTTTATTACTAGAATGTCTACCTTTCATTTCGTATCTTCATTTTATTTTTCTGTTTATGATTTTGTGGTAAATAATGTCTCAACATATGTGGTAAATATATGTAACAGTTTCCATTATACCTACTTATATTTCATATATATAAATAGTTACCCTCTTCTTTGCTAGATTTGCCTTTTAATGCATTTAAAGCTCAAGTAAAATCCAACCTTTGTTCAAAGGCATACTATTCCATCAACGACTACTTAAACGATAAGAATGGTCGCCCTGATTAACTCAAGACAATGTTTATGTCCTTTCTCCAGAACTAGATTACTGATAGGTTATATGAGCTCATTATACAATTGTCTTTATTCAAATCAGTTTAATTTTAAAAATAAAATTAAACTGATTTGACTAATACAGCCCTATTAGTCAAATCAGTTTAATTTTATTTTTATCTTATTATTGACATAATCAACCCATTTCAATGTTTTCTAATGAGTTGATTGCAATATGTGGTTAGCTAGTGACCTCGACGATTGATCATATTATTCTTACCTGAGCAACCGGCAGCAAGTTCGTCATGCTCCCTTAGTTGTCACTGCTTGCGGTAGCGTCGGGGGTCGGGTTGTCTCCTCCCCTCAAATATGGCGATGGGGGTAATAATAATAATAATAATAATATTCCACAACTTTCACACAACGCCATCTAGTCCCAAACTAAGCGGAGCTTGTGCTATGAGTACTAGACAACTGATAAACATACATATATATTTCTAAATACATACATATTATAGATAAATTACACCCAGACAAAGAACAAATGATCGTGCTCATCACACAAACATTTGTCCTAGGTGGGAATCGAACCCACGACCTTGGGCATAGCAGTCAGGGCCACTGACCACTAGACCAACGGGCCTGTCAAATCATAACGCAATAATGGCTGATCTTTGCGTTATGCTCGTGAACGGGTGCTGCTTGTGGTGACTGGTCGTCTTGCTGACCATGGTTTTATTATTGTTATCATTATTAATAACTTGTTTATTTAGTTTCCTTCGATGGTCCTAGTTTATCATTTGTGACTTCAAACAGCTATGTAAACAGAACCCAGCATTGCATAAATATGTTAGCGGTCACGCCCTTTATACCTGGAGGCTTTTATTTAATTTTCATTTATTAATTTTTGCTTGAGTACGTATAGTTTTTATTGTATTTATTGGTACATTGGCGTTGCTAGCTGACATATGGCAAATAATTTAATTTAGCGTTCTGTGTCTTGTAATGTTAATTGCTTTGCATACCTTGTATTGTATTCAGTCAAGTATTTTCTAACTGAACAGACAGCTGTGCTGCTGGGGAGTTTGTTGCGCCACTTCTTCTTCCCAGCGAAAGCACTAGGAAGTGGTGAAGGGCGGGCGTTTTGGGGGACTGTCTTTTGTAATTTTGACGTTCGAAAAGTGCTGATTCTCAGCCTAGTTTGAATAAATGACTTTTGATTTTGATTTTGAATAATGTCGTCTCTCAACATTTTGTTGATTTCTTCTTTTAAAGCTGCCAGCTTGGGTGGAGACAGTCTATATGGTGGCATAGATATTGGGGCATGCTCTCCTGTATCTATGCGGTGTTCTGCGTGTAGCGTCGGCATCTGGAAAGCCTGGAATACCTCGGCATTTTCCTCAAGCACTTGTTTTAGCCGGTTTTCTTGGTGCTCATTGAGATTCTGCGATTTATTCTGCGAGTCTAATTCCAACGCCCATAATCCAACTTCTTCACAGAGCTGCGGGAATAGCGATTTTGACCTTGGTGACAAGCTGACGTCTGCTTGTTCGACGCTTTCTACAGCATCTTTCCACATTGCCTCCCATGTTGGCTGGTGACCGTCGAACAGTTTTCTCTTCTTTACAGGTTTCGTACTGCTGCGATCACTCTTCGGTGTTTTAGGGATCGGAGAGAGAATCGGAGGCAGCGCTGTTTCCTGTAGAGCCATTGCCAATAGTTTGGTGGCTTGAGATCTGCCTTTCTCAGGCTCCAGGTTGTATTTGCATTCCGGAGCGTCGTTAAAGTGCCACGTGTATTGGGGAACGTCTAGCACTATTCCGGCATCTTGTAGGAATCCAACTCCGAGCAGTGTCTTATTTCCCCTGGCCATTGGAAATACAACGAAAGTCGTTGGGACAACTCGGCCCTGCACAGTAATGGGAACTCGAGTTGTCAGCATCTCTTGGTCGGTCTTACTGCCGTCGGCTAGTGTCACAACGCCATTCGTCTGGCCAAAAATGTGGCCTTTGCTCTTCAAAACTTCATAAAGCTCATACGAGGTAACACTGGCCTTCGCCCCTGTGTCGATGTAGCCGGTTCCTAAGCTCTTCCCAACTTTAAATGATATTGTAGGCCTAGGTCTGGTGTCGCTGGCTATAGCCACAGCACAGAAACTGAATTCATGATGAACTGGTCCATTTTGCCCGATTTTTCTGCTGCATTCTGGGCATTTGCTTCTCACTACACCAGCTTTACCGCAGCCATAACACTGGATTCCCGTTACAGCTGGTTTCTTGGGGTAGTCCTGTTTTGACTCCGCTCCCTCACCGGCAGACGGTCGTGGCTGCGTCGTCCCTGTTTGACGTTTTTTGAAGTAACACTCCTTCTCCGAGTGGTTGCTTCTCCGGCTGATGGTACATTTTAGCCTTCTGTATCCTTTTCCCGCTGAGGCTGTTTCTCGGCCAAAATTTCCTCTGCACTTCTTGCTGCTTTGAGCAGTTCTTCAAATGTGGATATGGTGTTTCTTGGCACTTTGTCTCGTACATTAAGATGCAGCTGACCGTACACCATATCCAATTGTTGTCTTTCCGTGGGAGCTGGTTCGGGCAGTTGGGCTATAAGTGCCCTTTTCTTAGCCACAATCATTTCGGTGGGCGTATTAGCAGGCTGTTTGGCTTCTATTATCTCTTGGTATAGGAGATACGCTGGTTTTTGGGGTGCAAAAGCAAGTCGAAGCCGCTTCTGGAATTCGGCCCAGCAGTGCTATTCCGAAAAGTTTATTTGCGAAATCACTTCTGAATCCGCAGTGAAATCATGTGAAATTAAAGTTTCGTATTCTTAAATGGAGTGAATTCGACACTGGCGCCACCAAGTGACAATCAAAGTGAGAGGAACTAAAACGGGTGAGTATTTTGACGTTTGTCTATAGGATTTTGTATTCTGAAATACAATTCGCTTGTCATATCGAAAGTCATCTCGCATCTCACACACGAATTCATCTGTCAAATGAAAAGTAACTATTTCTTGAGTGAATTAAAGCGTTTTTAATAAAGGTAATGAAATTAACGCAAAACAAAAATAATAATTATATATTTGTGACTTTCTTGCAGAAAAATTGAAACGATTAGTGTGAACTAATATACTTACCGACCTTATAAAACTTTATGAACTTGTTGTGTTTTCATCTATTTCTAACTTTTGTAGATGTCTCGTTCTTTCTTGATATTAAGTTTATTGAAAGAAGCTGATACCCTAGACGTTGCCGCAAGCAATCGCCAAGCCTGGAATATTAGAAATCTGAACATATTGAGCCGTGGTCAAGACTAAGTGCATATGTACAGATTAACAGAGGAGCTTATTAGAAATTTAGAATAAGAGCTTAGACCTCTATTACCCGTGACCGCACAAAAAGGAAGAGTTCTGGCCAAAATCAAAAATATTTTATTTCACATAAGCCTACATGGGCACTTATGAAACGTCAGAAGTTAGGTGCACAGTTCCAATTGGTCGTTTCCTGTGGAGAAGAACCGGCAAGAAACTCCACGGTTACTCTTTTAAAAATAATTGGCTTTTACAATGTTTTCAAATTACAGTAGGTATTCCCAGGACAGCGTAGGCCAGTCTACGTATCAGGTACTTGATAAAATAAAAATGGTCTACAGATCTAAAGTCTACAAGGCCTACAAAGTCCTCACATTTACAACATCATAGAAAAGAAGCTAAATAAAATAAATGATAATAATAAATGATTTATTTTCTGTAAGTAGGTTTGTACAAACACTTTTACATGTCAATCGTATTTTTTTTTTAAACTAGTTGAGGTCGGCGTTTCCTATCTGACTACTCTGAAAAGAAAGGCCAAAGGAAAAATAAACCAGAGTAACGCTTTAACAATAATAAATCACTAATGAAGTTAAGGTGGCTGTGGTCTAAATAATATACAAAAACAATGTTATAATATACACAAACAATGTTATAAAAAGAAAAACTATAATTCATAATTAAATAAATACAAAACAATACAAAAAAACGGAATAGACATTTACAAGATAATGCAGTTAATGAATTACCAGGGAAGCCACGTGTGCAGAAGTAGTCATTGACATATTAGCGCTTAATTGCTTCCGCCAGAGCTTTTAAGCCTTCTCCCACAGCTTTAGTAGCCTCCACCAGCAAACGGTCCTTCTCACTGTTGCGTTCCATGAGAGCAAGCATTCTGTTGTCTAAATCCAAACGCTGCTGCTGTACCTGCAAAAATGTATCAGCCATGCCTATTAAGTTGCTATGTCGCTGAGATGGTGGTGACGTCTGGTCAGTTCTTCTTGTGGCCTGTAAAATCCTGCGACGCGGTCGTCTTCGACCTAAAACAAAACAAGTTTCAGCATGTAAATGGTTTACCGTTATCTTAGACGTCACCAAACCTACATGTGGTGCACCCCACCAATCAAAACAAACAAGTACGGCAAAGTCACATTTACTTAGAAGCACCGCAATTGGTGCAGTACTGGCACTGAATGTAAGGCATACAAAGGAAAGCAGCCTGCATGTGGTGCACCCTGCCAATTAGCAAACTCTTGCAGCAGCTTTACATCAGTCGAACATTTACTTGTTTGCGTTGTTTGTTGCGTTTGTAAATATTGCTCTGAGTGGATAAAGTAGCAAAGTAATTTACTTGTAAGCCTAGATGATGAAGGTCTTGTACGAGTAGTAGGAGGCAAGTGCTGCTCGGTGGTGCTCCTAGCAGGCTCTAAAATTAAATGTATAATACTAATGAGAAGCAAAAGAAAAAAATTTAGCAATTTCTTACAACTGTAAAACTTTCATTAGGCCTGGTAGGACTGGTGGTGGTGGCAACTTCCGTTTCTGGGCCCAGAAGATGGTTCTAGAAAATATTTTTAATTATTTTATTATATTTTTAAATGTTTTTATATTGTTTTTTTTAAAGGAATGTACATGTAAAAAAATAAGAATTTAAATGAATAATAATGATAAAAACACACCATTAATTCTGATTGGGCTCTATGACCCAAACTGAAGTTTTTATGTGAGTTTGTGTTGTGCGTGGGATGTATATGTGAGTGGGTGTGTTTGTGTGTGTGTGTGTGTGTGTGTGAGAGAGGTGTCCGTTTGTGCATTGGGTGTTTGTTTGCGCACGTTATACATACAAAGGGCAATTGGAAAGTAAGTTTAAGTTTTTACAAATGTTTCTAATTCTTCATAAGTGAGTGTACGAAGCCATTTATCCATGACCATTCGACATTCTCTCAAAGTCAGTGGATATATATTGAGTACAACTTGAACAACTTGAACTCTGGCAGGTTCCACCTGGCAGACTCTGTCAGATCTACGCTTTTGGGTAACGACAATAGAATCAAATGGAAGGTCTGAGTGTTTACGCAGCATTACAGCAAGAAGAAATGCGTGTCTGACTGTTGGTAACTCGCAAAGAGCGTACAGTTCAGTAGTCGGAAATCGAATAGGTTTGTGAGTCATGACTTTTAACAATGCCCTCTGTGCTCTTTCTAGGCGGAGCATTAAGCACTTCCCAGCCCCACCCCAAAATGCAATACAATATTTTAGGATGGAATGTGCCAGAGCGAAGTATACTGCTCGTAGTGTAGCAAAATCAGCAGATGTTCGCAGGTTTTTAAAGACATAGATTAAGACTGTGCCGAACAAAATCGGTGAGCGCTAATTAGGTATTTCACTTCATGCGCTCGCTGTGTGCGACTCGCGCACACAGCTGCGTTCGCACACGTGCGTGGCTATTGAAAAACAAAACTTGGAAACTGACATTTAGTAAAATATGGCATCATGTGGATTGTGAGTGAATATAATAAGAACATTATTTTACCTGAGCTTCATATTGTTTTTAATTTGGTTTGAAATTAAAACAATTTGTGTAATCTTTCCAAATGTCGATTTGTACAAAAATTCGTCTGAAACATCTTTATTTTAATGTTTTTAATGTATTTTACGTTTAAAAAATGTGCCAAAATTGTACATCATATACATAAGATACATTATGGACCGTATCAAACAGCAGGTGGTGTGATAATAAATACAGAACTTATATTTTCTGTAATAGTTTTATTATAATATTATAACAACACAAATAGTAGATGGTTTAACAAGGGAAGGAACTCTGATACTATTATTTATACTATTTACTAATGATTACATACTCTTTTACGTTTCACATTTGTCAATTTTTCATCTTCAGTTTTTCGCTTATTTTTCTCAGCCAGTGCATTAATTCGTCGCCTACGCGGCAAAGGGCCGAACCTCAAATGAGAAAATTTTACAGGAGAGCCAAAAAACGTTTTTTTTCTCCCGATGACGCGCTTATTTTGATGATATTAAAATATATATATATAATATTCAAAAAAATCAAACGCGAAGGTGCACTATGGAAACAGGACTACAAAATTAATACAAATATAATATTTTACAATGCTGGGTTTTTCGAGGAAAAGCCGAGAAAATATATACGCCTTTTCGTCGCGCCACTTTATCACCAAGACATCCCGGTTAACTAATATTCACTTAGAGTTATGCCTTAAACAAACCAAATTACTTAGTAAGTTTGGATTCTTTGTCATTATAACTCTGTATTATGGTTAAAATCAAATAACAACAATTTGTTATTATTACAGTGTTTCACATAGGTAACAAATAATATCAGAAATATGTTCATAACAACAAAATAAACTGAAATACAGTCATCTGCCAAAAAAAAGTATTAAATAAAGTGTGTATGTATTTATTAAAAGTATTAATCTTATAATAGGCGAATACGTTGGTGTTGCAGTAATTAACAGTAATTATAAACTCTAGTTGAAAAATACTAAGACTAGTATTACAAAGAGATCAATGAGAATTTCAGTCATAAATCGTAAACATTAATAGTTACAAACTAAAGTGACTTACATTATAAGTTTTAAACATAATTGTATTCATGAAATTTCTAGATTTTATACAATGAGGTTTGTTAATAATCTTTATCATTTACTCATGTGGCAAATTTTTATAGTAATTTTGATACTCATGGAACCTAATGATAGGGCAGTCTCCAGAACAAAGACTCAGCAAATCGTCAAATTTAGGCTTAGTAATCTTTATTTGTGAATCATTTAATGGCCTTATAGGTTCTTTTAAGAATTTGGCTTGCGATCTTCTAACAGAAATGGACCTGTAAGCAACATCAGTGTGACTTGTTTTAAAATACAATGAAGTCGGGGTTTCTTTATCTACCTTAAACTCGACTACTTCCGTCCAGTTTATTGAAGCACCAGATTCATTGTCTTTGCGAAGACTGAGCATCTTTATGTTTTGTGATAGCTGTTTATAGTCTTTAAAATCAGAGTATTGCAAGGGTCGAAGAATGTAAGGTTGTGAAGATCTAGCCATTTGAATAATAGGATACAGTTGGGATGGAAGGAATATATCTCCAGCTTTTTGCACAGCGTAACTTATGGCACTATGTGCAGAGTCTCCCTCA
Source organism: Eremobia ochroleuca (assembly GCA_949629135.1). NCBI lineage: Eukaryota > Metazoa > Arthropoda > Insecta > Lepidoptera > Noctuidae > Eremobia > Eremobia ochroleuca. Next base: position 6,470,512 of record OX451407.1, read on the forward strand.
TTCTGTCCGTGGCTTGGAGCAAAGAATCTTAAAGTTATAGTTTGTAGATGTGTAACGTTATTAATGCAGTATAGCAAGGCAGAAGCGACTATCGAGTTTTTATTTTGCCCTGCACATCCATCTGCATACAAGCTTATTGACTTAGAACCTACAACGTCATGTTCATAAAGGAACATAGATACAGCGGTAGTTATTTCTGAAGACCCGCGTGTACTTTCTGTTTCAGGCCACGTGAAACAATAACAATCTTGATTTGCTATATTGTAAATTGTGAGGTTGTACACTGAAAGCTGTCTTTTATAAAATATGGCTCCTTCTTTTGTAATGGGTAAGAACATCACTTGTTGCAAATCAAAAGATGCACAGACTAGTCGGGGGTTTTCGAAAGAAGCTTCTTGCTTGTCTGTGTCTTTAAGTTGGCGAACAGTTTGCTTTTCTGTAGTATGTTTATCATACTTTTCTTTTAAATTCGATTTAGTCTCAGGTGATCCATCGTGATAAGCAGCACAAAGACTACATTGGTCTTTTTTTGGTCGATGAAAAGCCAAATTCATGGCTTTGAACACCTTTTTATAGGTTGTCAAACCTGGAGCCTCTTGGATTGGTATTTCAAGTTCGTTTAGTAACATACGGTGCATTTTTTTGACGCTTAAATCAGAATGCAAATATTCTTTCGTTGAATTTGCCCGACAGTAATGCGATTCAACTCTAGGAAAACGATTTATATGTTCCCGTATCATGTTGTTAATTTTATTGTCTCTTTGTTTGAGGCTTTCCACACGTCCACCACGAGTGTCTTGAAAAAGAATTCCTGACTGATTAGGCTTAGCCAAAGAATTTCGAACAAATTTTTCCGAAACCGCAAGTGTATTCAGAAAGAATGTTCTACACACTTGGTATTTTTTCCCTTCAAAAGATAAATAATACTTGAGTGATCTCTTACGTCTTGAAAGTCTACCTCCGGGTATTTGTGTTCGTTGTTTCGGCTCACATTCAGTAATGTGTCGTAGAATAAAATCCCGTTTTAGCGAGGTTTCACCCATGCTATAAAAATCTGCGAAAATAACTTTTCTATCAATCTCTGTGAAGCGATACCAATAGCGGTTGTTCTCTTTACAATTTGCAACATTACAGTATGCACCGACAATTTTTGCAGGTACACTTTTTTTTGTTATAGATGAAATATATTCCTGGCCAGTACTTCGTAACATTCTAGCTAATTTGCGTTTGTCTAGTTTTTCTTTCTTGGCTAAGTTAAATTCACGTCTGGAACCTTCAATGGGATAAAGTTTTTCAATATTAGAGCTTTCAGCGGGATTAATCATGTTAACATCAGTATCTGTTGTTTTTTTGGCCTGTTCCTTTTTTTGTGGTTTTCACACGAAATATCTTCATCGAAATGAGTCCAGCACAAAAGTATATTGCATCTAAAACATGAGCTAAAAACATCACCTAAACAGCCAGGAACTTCACAAGTTTGTGATCTGAATTCGTCAGTGTTGTAACTCCTATGTGTTTCTATGTCATCTAAAGCAGAACAAGATATGGGACTTATTCTAGCTGAGTGTGCCTGAATAACCTGTTTTCTTTAATCAGAAAGAATATTATCACGTGGTATTGAGCCATTTTTTTCGACAATTTGTCCATGCATAGTGCAGGATACGTTTTCTACGAAATGTTCGGAACACAAAAATAGGAAACACGTATTGCAAGAATTGAAAATATCATTTCCACAATGAGGTACTTCACATGACAGTAACATAGGATGATCCACAGTTATTTCCTGGTAGTCTTGTAAAACCGTGGGTGATAAAGCTCTTTCAGGGTGGTAATCCGGATCATCAACGTCATCTATATCCATGTTTTCAAACAGTCCCGAGTTATTTTGATCAGAAAGACAGTAAGTAATATTACTTTGATCAGAAGGACAGTTGGTAATATTACTATCGTCGTTCGTCTGAATTTTTATTTCAACTTCAGGTGCTTTTTTTTGTCACTTATCAATGAGCATAGAAATAGGTACATTATCCTCAGAGCATTCTGATCTATTTGATTGTCTTCGTTCAAGTGGTTTCACAGTTTTTATTTCACCAGTTTCATCATCTTCTATAGTTGTGACAGTTCCATAATACCATTTTGTTTTGAAACGCATTTTAACTTTGGTTCCTAAAGTTATGGGCTCATTTTTTATCATAGGTTTCAGTTCAGATATGCAAACGCAATTATTCGTTTGGTCTTCCCACGTCACTATGACGTCCATGCTATAACAAACCAAAAATATTTGATAAACGTACAATATGAGATAGTAAATATAACGAGTCAGACACACTAGGTAGAGCTTGTACTGTGAGAACTAGGTAAGAGAAGACAGCTATAAATAATACATAAATACTATTACTTAGGCTACACAGGCAATATTACTGCAGTAGGTAACTAAGCTATGAATATTGAAAAAAAAATTTCTAAAGCAGACAGACACACTCAAGCCCACGTATGCACGGACGTAAAAATATCGCGGTGGGATATTATTGCACACTGGAATTTAAACTCTCGGTTTTGAACCGAGCGTTAAGTATCTAACAGAGTGCATCCCAGCGCGTCGAAAAGCCACACAGTTAGATTTTCGACTCTCGGCGCTTAGCAGAGTGTTGAAAATCGAGTGCATGAAAAGAAATCGCCGCGGGAAAAATCGCCCGTGCGATCCTGAGCTTACAATACCTACTCTAAATTGTGTTTTTTGACAATTTACTTTGTAAAGAAGCTATATCATATGGGTTGAAATATTTATATTACCAGTTAGATAGTTTAGCTACTGACTGTACCGTAAAGAAAGATGCATAAGTACCTACTTTTTCTTAGAAATCTTCAAATTCTAATTGATATACTTCTAGTTGATTTAGCTAAGGGTTAAACATTAAAATTAGGTACTTATATTGCAAAAAAAAATTTATCACTGTCGCTATAGTTTTTCAACCTTGTGCCTAACAAAATCATAATAATCAAAATGTGCCGAAATAAGATACTATAATTAACTCTTATTATTCAGAATGAAACAACTGAAACAATGTGGACGTGGTAATTTATCTCTCATCAATAATTGAATAAAGTTTTAAAAAGTTATCTAACTTCAATTAATGTCCGGTTATGATTAGCAATATTGAGATTTCTGTTGTTTCACAAAAAAATATTTAAAACTAATACAACATTATAATTACATTGTTATGTTACAAACTTGACTTGCTTGACTTGCTAAACGTAATGAAAATAATGTAACTCTCGCGCAGCCCGCTAAGCCGGGGGCGAAACAACGACGTAAACAAATGAAGCGGGACGCGACGAAAGGGCGAAATTCAACTAGGGCTTTCTGCATTACTCGCTAGATGTCGCCGCTAAAAGGCGTACTTCGAGTTCGTCTTTTCGTAAAATTTTGCTGGAACTGATTTTGAGATACGCCGTCAATCTTTTTTCGTTTCTATTAGTCTTAGAGCTTCGCCTTTTTGTGACGACATAGAGCTCAACAAATGGAGCATTTAGCATTTTTTAATTAACTAATTTTTGACTGTTTGTATGAGGTTCGCCCCTTTGCGGTTTTGGCGACGAATTGCTTCTAGGATGTATTCGGGCTCTTTGATTTCCATTTGTCTGTCCAATCTTGAGTCGATTATTTCCGGTAGTAAACAGTCAAAGCAGAACATTTTTAATTTATTTTCCATCACACTCCAAAATGCTTCGTCTTCCTCTATTATTTCTATTTTCATATCCACATCCGTCCAAACAGTAAATATGCATATTTTTCTTTGCGTGACATGAATCTGACCTTGTGCTTGGAAATACCAATCGTGGTTTTTATTTAAATATACATTACCTCCTTGATCTATATTCCAGAAGGAAATTTTCGTCTCCTTAATAGCATCATCAATACTTTTGCCCCTAGCAGAATATGGACATTTTATTTCGACAAATTTTGTATCTTCAATAAGTCCATCTGGGCTTGCTCCTAAAAATGGAAAGTCTTTATCGATAAATAAAACGCATCTTTTAATGGGAACTTTTCGGTGTAATTCCAATTGCACACGTACAAGATGTTCGTGGTTCTGACCATGTTGAATTGACTTAATATGGTCTAAATTTTTTTCCGTCACCAAATTTTTTACTAACGGACCACATTTGATCAGCCTTCGCTTGCATACTTTCCCAAATACTGATGCCGTAAGCCGAAGTTTTCGCTCCTGGCGCCATTCAATTGATTCCGCTTGTAAAACGGTTCGTCTCTCTAGTGTATGCCGATCTTCGGCGGACAATGTTATACGTTTCATATGCTCATTTACAGCAAAATCATAATCGTCTATACTAAGGTCCGGCTTTTGACAAAATTCCCCGTAGTTCTTATCGGTCTGTTTGGATGCAGTCTTTCTACGCTCCGAATTAGTAATAAGTTTTGATCGATGAATTATTATATGTTTTGCGGATGCTAATCTTCTAACATTTCTTTTGTTTTCGAGACGTTTTATCATCTTGTTCGGGCTTCTCAGCAAAATCTTTTTACTGAGGTACGTACATGGTTGTTTAGTGTTGAAACTGACTACTGATGCAGCACAGCGTCCTGAATAAGATTGCCTCCCTGAATAATTTATGCGTTTGCCGCCAATAAACTTTGCAATCACACTATTGAAAATCTCAGCTATGTTACTATTTACGTTATGTATCAAACTTTTAATCTCGAAAGAAATTTAATTATAGCAGAAAAGATTAAGCCACCCTCTTTACTTTTCATTGCCGGTACTAAATTTTCTTTTGAGGTAGTTTCTTTTGAGTTTTTGCAGTAGTAGTGTTTGCAACAAGCATGATTGCCAAACACGTGATGTGGAGAATTCAACAAATCTTCTTTCAGTTCTAAGACTTTTTGTTCGAAAGTTTTATTTTCTTGAGCATTTATGTGTTTCACAGCCCCAGTAACAGCACGTCTTAATCTCATTAAATTACTTTGAACAGCTTTTCTATATTTAAATGGGTAGCTCGTATTTCTAGTTAACTCATCTAACTTTGTGCAATAATTTCGCAATAAATGATTAGTGCACTCAATTTTCTCCACTAATAAGTTTCCATACGGTTTTGATTTTTCTATATTTCGATGAGTGCTTGAATCACCGTCGGCTATCAGTCTAGAATAAATTAGTCCGTGAGTTTGCTGTGAAGATTTAAAACCTTCAACGAGTGCTGCAGCTTCCATGCCACTAGAGGAGCCTTCATAATTTTTGAAACAAACGTGCTCCGGTATCGTCTCTTTTTTATTTTCCGCTCTAGCACAAACCTTGCATTACTTATTTTTCACCGCCATATATAAGAATTTTTTCGTCCTATAACCTATAATAACCGCCGCGCCCGATAAAGCGTTATAATTTTTCCTATAAGATCTCTTCGACCAGCACGCGTCAGCTACCACAGTTATCATGGGTACTCCATGTAAACAACGTCACCATTGCGCACAGCTATGTCATATTCCTCTTTAGCTGAGTCCGCCATGCTTTGTTCCTTGGCCAATTCCCATAGCTCACAGACCTTACTATGACACTTTGTATACAATTTATCACTCATACTAGGTATGTCAAGAGAAGCTGCAACCTTTTCGAGACCAGAAAATCCCGTACCTATAGACATAAAACTGCTTACTGCGTGATCACTGAGATTGAGGTCTGCGGAATTTTCTGGAAGCTTACAATTTTTGACTTCAAGTTTTATGTTGCACATTTGACAAATAAAATTAAATGTTGAAAGAAACCCTTTTCTTATCTCTTTAGTAAATTACAACCGAAGGCCGAGTTGTGATTTGCAATATTTTAAAACTGTTCATAAATATACGCAAAATCGACTATTCTGTTCCCATTTGTCACAAAAACGTCTTCGTGACTCTCGTTTTCATTCTCTATAATTATTTCAAAATTAGAATCTTCTAGCGATTTCTGAAAAAATAAAATAAATAAATGAATTGTAAAAAACAATTACATAAGTTTCTCATATTAAATCAATTTAACGTAACTCCCAAAAATTTTCATCGATTTTAAAGACTATAAATGCATCTGAAAGGTCCCATAAAAAGCTAAATTGGATCATAAACTTACATTGAAATGTTTGTCGCGTTGCTGTACTTGTACATTTACGTCTAACTGTTCTTCATTTTCATATGTTCTGACACTTTTTGAGTTGAGTATAAAATTTTCTTTATCTTCTTCTATATCATTAGAAACTATTGACCTAGGACAAAACAAGAAAACTTTGTCAGTAAAATAGATGTGCAGACACAATATAAACTTAATAATCATTAGTATATACACTATACATATAAGTCCTAAAGGTATTTATAGGATTTGTGAATCTAGCTCTAAGAGACAGAGAATCAATCTTAAACTAGGAGATGATACGTACCGATTTTGAAGCACGGATTTTTCTTGAATTGGTTCCTTTTCTTTTCATAATACCTCTCCTTTCGCTTTCCCATTTTTCGTAATAGTTAAATATTTCCTAAAACAATGAAGTTGATGCTATAAAACTTATGTCAATATATATCCGAAATTTAAATTCGATTAAAGAAATTGCTTACATGATAAAATGTATTAAGGTAGGGCAATTAAATTCAAAATATCGAAAATGTCACGTTCCTTGTTTTTCTATGCAGCAGAGTGTGCTTACACGGGAGTTTGCGATCGATGCGCTCGCTCTATAAAGTCACGTGACGGCGCTCTGAGCTCTCGAGGACGACTGAATTTTTGGCGGCGCGTGGCATTTCGGCAGGCGGCACAGGGCGTTCATAGTAATTTTGTATGGCGAATTCGGAGCGCATTTTTAATAAAAATATATTAAATCTTCTAGACAATATTATGAAAATATGACACGCAAAATTTTAAGATTACTTAGTTTAGATTTGGTTGAATTAATATCTACAGAATATTTCTATGGAAAAATGCATGAAATCTCCTAAATGCCAGCACGCGTTTTGTAGATTTTTGCTCAAATTCATATGAGTCCATTAAAAAAACTATACCATATTTCATATGTTTGCCTCACAAACATTGTAAACACATTATCCGTGGTAATAAATATGTAGATTTTAATTGTGTAAATAAACTATTTTCGTTAATATCAACTTAATCTTAACTGTCCTTTTTCTGTTTTTTGCTCGACGCAGTCTTAATTTTCTAACCCTGGAAACCAGTCTCAATTTGCTCCTTCCATGTCAACGTACTATCTATTATAACTCCCAAGTATTTAATGTTATGGGTGCGCGCAATCTGAGCACAACCGGTGCAATCAGACGATATTAATCCGCATTTATGCGCCGTCAGGGCATAGGGAGAAGGAGGTTGAGAGGCTTTACTTGGAGCAAATGTAATGAACTTGGTTTTTTCTACATTAAGGTTTAGCAAGTTTGTATTCAGCCACTTCATTGCAACAAGCAGAGTGTATACCTGCGCCTGCTGTTTCGTTTAGGCGGCGCAGGGCGCTTGCGCGAATGTGGATGGAAGTTGATTTTTCCGAGAGATAAACTTTTTAATGTAATACAAATTGTCATGTTCGTGTACGAGAGCGCGATAAATAAATATTGTATTCTGCCACATAAATGATAGTACCTACTTTTATACTGATAATTAAAGCAATTCGTGCAAAATTATTCCCTAACCATTCCAAAATATCAAAAATGCACAACGTTAATATTCAAGTTTTCACTTCTGCCGGCACTCCCGGAGTGCAACCCGTCGTTTTTTCAGTACAGTGCTTCTAGCCGTTGTAGATTCAAAGTATATATTTATAATTGTTGATATTGGTGCATATGGGCGCAACAGTGATGGTGGTATAATGTCACATTCTAAATTGGGTCAAAAAATGCAAGGAAACAGGCTAAATATACCACGAAATAAAGCTTTGCCTGGAACAATCCAAGTTTTACCACACGTATCTGTAGCAGACGAACCCTTTGCCTTGACGGAAAAAATAATGCGCCCATATCCCGGAAATCAAATTGAAGGAGACCGGAAGAGAAAAATATTTAATTATAGATTAAGTCGAGCTCGACGGGTGGTAGAAAGTGCTTTTGGAATTTTAAGGCAGAAATTTGACATTTTCGATAGAAGTCTAAGAATACAGCCTAATTATTTAGATAACATAATACTAGATTGTACATGTTTACACAATTATACAACGTGTAACGTTAAATGCGCAAAACCTCAGACACCCCAACTGATTTTTAATTCAATTGACCTATTTCAGAGAGAAAAAAATTGTAAAGGTTTAATGTGCTGTTTTAGTTTTACTGGCCATTCTAATCGTTTCTTGCGTCTGCGACGCCGCTTTACCGAGGGAGGAGTCGTCACCGGGCCGCTGCGCCGCGCTGACATTGGCTTGCTTGACCTATTAATAAATAGACACGGCAACGTTTTTAATGAATGTTTTTTGAAAAATGTGACCTATATTAAAAAGTGGTCCAATTAATTCTGCTCGTTATTCTGATCAAACTATTTTCAGGTTTTGCGCATTTAACGTTACACGTTGTATAATAGATGGCGAAAATTTAAGTTCCGCGGTTGCGATATTCACATCAAACAGCACAATTTTTGAAAATATCGAATCTCATGACGAAGATAGTGCTTTGATACCAATGACTACACGTGAAAATATCGAATCTCATGACGAAGATAGTGCTTTGATACCAATGACTACACGCGAAAAATTTAAGGATTATTTTTCAGAAGAAGGGTGTGTTAACTGGCAAGATGATATCACAGATCGATCTTAATACTCATAGACTTATAATAGTATTTCAAAAATAATAAAATATGCTGGTGAAGCGTCAATGCCCTTTTCAATGTAAAAAAATAATAACATTTTTGGATTTTTTCCTATAACATAATATGTTAGTATTTCAAATTAAATATTTTAACTTCTCAATCGATTAATCCTCGCACCAATATTTGCTGCCGCAGCGCCCATATATCGAAACTTTCTTGAGTTTTCTCGCTATGGCCGATAGATGGCATTAGCGAGTGTGCTTCTCGCCTCGTACTGAGACATTGGCGCCTTTTAAAAATTCCTTTTTTGATACTCGTAAAATAAATGGACCTGCATCTGTGCTTCACTGAGAACTTATAGTGCAGTGTTGATTTCTGGAGTTTAAACCATTCCACCGGTGAATTTAAGAAGATTTTACTCGCGGGCCTTCAGCCTATACCCACAAGCCATTACGCGCGCATGAACGAGGTGTCATCCCATCTCCCTGGGTCTGAGAGGGATCTCTGAATTGTTAAGGTACGTGGGCATGTTTTGCTGCTAATATTTTTTTTGGTATTATATTAGTTGGTAAACTAAAGGATCGCAAAAACACTTCTTTTGAACTCACTGCAACTCTATCGGAGGACATTTGAAAGCCGATTAGTTCTCGAACGGCAAGAAGAAAACTCAGGTGAGGTGAGGTGAGGCGGCGTGTCGGCGAGGAATACCATCCAGATTCTGTGGTACCTACCGTCAAACACGGAGGCGACAGCATTATGATCTTTGGCTGCATGGCTGCCGATGGGGTTGGCGAAATGTTTGTTTGCGAAGGCCGCATGAACAGTGAAAAATACATCAATGAGCTAGAAACTGTCTTGATGCCTTCGTTGGTGCGCATTTTCGGTGGCACCAACTGTCATAAATCTGCGACCACGATGGCTTGGTGTGCTTACATAAAGAAACAAGTTTCCGGTCCAGGCGAGTCTGTGCGGGTCGGTACCGATCGGTGCAGGTATAATATTTCCGTTTTTTCTTATTTAGCATATTTAGGTTTGGGGCATAGCATTGCATCGAAACAGCGTTATTTAGCAGAATTGGTTTAACAGACTGTAAAAAACTTTATTTAAAATAATGTCTAATCTTATTTCAAATAGAATATGCAGAAATATTACTGAAGTACCAAAGTACCAATGCAAGAAAGTCGGTTTATTTAGTTACACAAAATGTCACAGATGGCGTTGACGAATTCCGAATTATAACAAAAATCGTGAGCGGGTGCAAAACCAAAATCCCACGAAATACGAAGAACTCAAAAAGGAAAATGCAGAGAGACATAAAAAGCGGAAGAAAATGAAAGAATTTTCCGAAGAAATTTTTAAATTAAAAAGACAACAGTGGCGAGATATTCAGAACCGCCACAGAACGAAGGCAAAAGATACGACATCAAACCATGAAAATAATATTACCACTGATAATGATGTTGAAATGGATGCTAAAAGGTTGGCAGAAAGAAAAAAAACTACAAAGAAGATGGGATCTTCAAAAACCCTATGACGACACTATAAAAAGAATGGCGTTGGAAATTCAAAGGTTGAAGAATAAATGTAAGCGTTTTATGCAGAAGAATAAACAACTGACCTTAGTAATGGTCAAAGGGGAATGCCAAGTCGCCATAGTAATTTAAGCCCACTGTGCACACATATAAAATGTCAAGATAATAACAGGGGACAGTTCCAATAATTAATTAGTAAAAGAAATTATATACAACGTGTCCCAGAAATCAACGTCAAGCCGAAAACGGGCAATAGGCCAAGTCGTGACAGCTATTAGAAAAATATAAAAAAAAATCTTGGTCATGTACTTTTCGAATTATAAGCATTCAAAAATAAATCTCAAAAAGTGACACCCTGTGATGATTTTTCAAGTCCTGTGACTACATTATTAACATTTCGGTAGTTTTTTTCTCTGTGATCTAACCATGAATAACTCTTCTGTAAATTACAGTTAAAAGTTAAAACGTAACTGCCTCAGTTTTAAATTAAATGTTAGATTTTTGCCCAATATTGAATTCAAAATAATGACATCACCCAACTTTAACCGACTGTACTGAAAAAAAAATCTACTACACTATTTTGGCAAGTAACTTTAAAAGATGGCGCGTTTAGTCAGGATTCCAAAATGGTATAACACATACTAATTGCTACTTCTTAATTGAGGAAAAAAAGTACATTGTTGGTTTTAGGTGCATTTGAAATAAAATTCAGTCGTTGGATTTCTTTTATTATAATTTTTATTAAATCAGATTTACGAAGTTTTATAACAAATGTTCAAACTGTTTTCCTTCAGCTGCAATGCAAGTTCTACATCTCTTTAAAAATGATCGCGTAATAAGACGGGCGTATCTTCTTGAGTTGATGTATTCAGCGGCTTCTGCAATTCTTTGGCGCAGCTCGTCTAAATCTTGAATTGGTTTAGAGTACACTTTATCCTTTATCGTACCCCAGTAAAAAAAATCTATGGGGTTTAAATCGGGTGAACGGGCAGGCCACGAAATTGTACCACCCCGCCCAATCCACCTATCGGGGTATTCTCGATTGAGAAACTCTCGTACAGTGAGAGCATAATGCGCTGGGCAGCCATCTTGTTGATACCACATGCTGCCGTAAATGTTCAGTGGCACTTCTTCCAATAATTCTGGTAATTGGTTCTGTAAGAAGTTCAAATAACCCTGGGCATTTAAATTCTCCGGCAGCTCGATTGGACCAATAACTTTACCATTCAAAATTCCCGTCCACATATTTACTTTAAACTGGTACTGAGATCTATCTTCCCGCATCAAATTTGGATTTTCCACGTGCCATTCGTGCAAATTGTGGAGGTTCATGTAACCGTCCTTTTTAAATGTTGATTCATCGGACCATAGAATTTTTTCAAAGAATCGCGGGTCCTCTCGGTGCCTCTGCAACATCGTTCGACAAAATCGTACTCTCTCTGGGTAGTCTCGGGGTAGCAGACTTTGTACTCGTCGTTCATGGTATGGGTGAAACTCGTTCTTTTTTAAAATACGATGTGCAGTACTTTTGGGGACTCCTATGCTCTGTTCAATTCCACGTACTGAGATACTTCTGTCTTCTTCAACTGCTTGCAAGACTTCGGCTTCGTAGGGCATAACGGGTCTTCCCTCGCTAACCATTTGGCTAGGAAATCGACCCTCTGATAATGACCGATGCACATTAATAAATACTCGATGATCGGGATGACGCTCAGCATTCGGGTATCTCTCACGATACACTCTTGCTGCGGCATTGGCGTTGCATAAGCATTCTCCATAAATGAGATGCATGTTGGCGTATTCCTGTGCGGTGTATCGAGATGGCATGATAAAACACTACACAAACACGGGGTTGCGATTAAAACAAGTCCGGGGTTGTCAGAAACGGTGCAGATAAATCCAAATTACAATGCAAATCAAGTCCAATAAACAAAGCCACAGTTGTAAGTACGAAGTCAATACGAATACAAAAAGATGTGCAGTCAACGAAAGAGCGTAACGTACTGCAGTATTGCACAATTTGCCGACGCATCCCTGTTTAGCCAGAGTAGCGTCTCTATCTGTTTCACTCACACATATGAAATGATGTGTCAATCCGTCTCCCTCTTAGTTAGATAAAAGTAGCGTCACTATCTATCTCGCTCCCACTTGTCAAAGTAGCGTCACCTCACATTAGCTAAAATGAATCTTTCTCGCTCACACTAGTCAAAATAACGTCACTCTTCGTCTCAATCGAACTTTTATGAAATACGGCTTCATAAAAAAAAAAAAATTTTCTCAAGTAAGAAGTAGCAATTAGTATGTGTTATACCATTTTGGAATCCTGACTAAACGCGCCATCTTTTAAAGTTACTTGCCAAAATAGTGTAGTAGATTTTTTTTTCAGTACAGTCGGTTAAAGTTGGGTGATGTCATTATTTTGAATTCAATATTGGGCAAAAATCTAACATTTAATTTAGAACTGAGGCAGTTACGTTTTACTTTTAACTGTAATTTACAGAAGGGTTATTCATGGTTACATCACAGAGAAAAAAACTACCGAAATGTTAATAATGTAGTCACAGGACTTGAAAAACCATCACAGGGTGTCACTTTTTGAGATTTATTTTTGAATGCTTATAATTCGAAAAGTACATGACCAAGATTTTTTTTTTATTTTTCTAATAGCTGTCACGACTTGGCCTATTGCCCGTTTTCGGCTTGACGTTGATTTCTGGGACACGTTGTATAATACAAAAAACTTAGCTTTTTTAAGTTATTTAGGATTCTTATTTTTCATCATTAAGTAGGTAGGTACTAGTTATGTTAAATGTGACTAAATAAAACAAAACATTAATTGAATTTATTAATGAACATAATTAACTGGGAGTCAAATAATACAACAAACATTGTAGTTTTACATCTTTATTCATTTAGTTCATTGTCATACACCACTAAAACATCATCCAAAAATTGTCCTGGTGGGTCAATATTATTCTGATGCCGTGCCCACCCTAAGTACCATATCACTGTCATGACGTAGGCACAGCATCCTACAGTACGGCGGCCTACAATACAGTTACAGCAGTACCGCTGGATTGCTGCGCGTCCTGCGTTAGCAGTGCTGACTAAAATATACACGAAGTAGACTTTGCGACTAACATGACGACTTGCGATTCTGGCCCTCACCAGTGAACAGTTTTGGTCCAAATATACTGCCATTCATAGTTCTATTTCTAGCATTAGTGCACACTTCAATACGATAGGTTCCATTAAATCTTATGTGCTCGCCATAATATGAGCGAGCTTGCTTAAGCTTGTAAGTCCCACATGCAATCAGTATTAAATCATTTATATTTAATATCTTAGATTCTCATTTCTAACAGTAATATTTTGAAAATCTGCCCTACTCCTATTAAGGTTGTGATCTCGAACATAATCAGACAGATAGAGGAAGGGGTGGTAATTTGGAACCCGCTGTTAATTTAGAACCCCTTAATATCTCAGAAACAGACAGCGACATCTGTTAAAAAACTATGCAATTACGTTGAACTGGTATCATAGAATGTATTCACTGCCACTAGCGCCAGTTTTGCATCAAGTTTGAACCTGTCATTCAAAGTTGAAATTTTATGTCACCGGCAAATGTTTTTTCTTTTATTCGTTTATATTGTCAAAAGTTTTTATTTTAGTCTAAAACTAATACAGTGGGTGTTAAGGGAAGTACTTTACGCATAAGTTCAAATTATCACAGGTAAGTTTTAAGGTTTGTTTTAACGAGTTTTAGTTTTCTTAATTATTTGATAACATAGTAAGGTTTTGAATTTGGAACCCCATAGGTGCGGGTAATATGGAACCGGGTTCCAAATTACCCGCAGTACATTAACATCACTTTTTTCCTGATTCCAGTCATGCCTCGAACTCAATTGTCACCAAAGCCGAAGTCGAAAAGAAAAACTTGGGCCAGGAATAATATGATTGAAGCTGTAAAAGCAGTAAGAGAAAAGAAAATGGGTTTGAAAAAAGCGGTCAAGCTTTATAATGTTCCAAAAACTACTGTGCAAAGGTTTGTGCACAGTGACCAGCCTCCCGATGAGGTTGTAAATACTACTATAGGAAGAAGACCTGTTCTGCCATCTCACCTTGAAGAAAGCCTTGTGTCATACCTTCTCGTTATGGAAAGTAAATTCTATGGCTTGACCCGTCAGGATGTTCGTAAAATGGCCTATCAGATGGCTGTGAAAAATAATGTCGAACATTCGTTTAGAAATAACATAGCCGGTCGAGCTTGGCTTGATCATTTCTTATTACGCCACAAAGATAAGCTTTCTATTCGATCACCAACAGGAACTTCCAATGCTCGGGCTCAAGGTTTCAATAAAGAAGCAGTGGATAAGTTCTTTGACATCCTTGAAGAAAAATTCCAAAAACATAATTATCCACCAGAGAGAATCTTTAATGTCGACGAAACCGGGCTATCTATCGTGCAGAGTAAAATGGTTAAAGTAATTGGTCTGCGAGGGAAAAGACAAGTAGGTCGCATTACTGCGGCTGAACGTGGATCATTGGTGACAGTGGTATCAGCGATGAGCGCAAGTGGCATATTTATTCCACCGCTGCTGATATTCCCACGCAAAAACATGACGCAAACGTTGATGCTTTCATCAACGTTTGCGTCATGTTTTTCCTCCGCCAGGCTCTATCGGAAGATGCCATCCATCAGGATGGATTCAGGCAAATCTGTTTACGGACTGGTTCCATCATTTTATTGAAAAGACCCACCCAACAGAAGCATCACATGTTCTGTTAATTCTTGATGGGCATTATTCACACACACGCAATTAGGATATTTTGATGGCAGCTAGAGCTAATAATGTCACAATTATTAGTTTACCTCCACATTCAACACACAAGATGCAACCTCTTGACCGGTCTTTTATGGGTCCCTTGAAAACTTATTACAGCGAAGAAATTAGACAGTGGTTACTCAATTCTAACCGGATGTTGACTCCATACGAAATAGCTGAATTGCTGGGACGTGCTTATCTCAGGTGCCAAACTGGAGCTATTGCTGTGAATGGGTTCAGAGTAACTGGTATTTACCCGATGAACAGAAACGTATTTACTGAAGCCGACTACATAGCAAGCTCAAGTGGGACCACTCCTCAAGCTACTGATGATGACCCTCATCTACCGTCTACCAGTACGCCTGTTGCTGTTCAAATGCCACAGGCAAAACCTCGACCAGGCGCTAGTGGACAGGCAAATCGAGCTTCCCAGCAAGTGATCAGCAACCCTGTTGTTTTCCCTGAAGATATCTTACCGGTACTGACACCAAAGAATAAAAAATCTAACAGAGGCCGCAAGTCATCTCCCGCTACTTTATTGACCGGATCTCCCTATAAACAGCAACTCGAGGAGTCAATCAAGTCTATAGCGCAGAGAGGAAGAGGCCGGGGAAGAGCTCGTGGACGTAGTGGTAGGCAGAGAACAGCAAACTCTTCTAGAACTCCTCCGAGCAGACAGGAATCTACATCATCGGATTCTCAATCATCAGTTTCTTCAGGTGACACTGTAGTGTCAGAAAATGCTACCGCACATGCCCAGCCCACAAACGAAGATGACGCTTGTTGCATTTTTTGCTCTGAAAATTACTCCAACGATCGACGTGGTGAAACTTGGATTCAGTGCCAATCATGTGGGTTGTGGGCACATATTGAATGCTCAGGGTGCGACGCAGAATATTATATTTGTGATTTTTGTAAATAAATTTATTCCATACTTGTAATTTGGAACCCGGGTTCCATAATACCAGCACCAGAGCTCCGAACACATTTTTTTCAATAAAGCAAATTATTTCCCTTAATGAGTGGTTTTATTTCGTTAATTCGTTCCTAATATAAAAGTTAAAAAGTTTTTTAGAATATAAAGTAATTTTTCGAAATGATTAGTTAAATAGTTTTGCTAAAATACTTAAGAAACAAAGTAGGGTTCCAAATTACCACCCCTTCCTCTAATTATTTACATACATATTTTGATTCACTATTTGTAGTATTTCAGCAGCATCTTCTCTGTCCTGTACTCTCACATGGTACTTATTGATAAGGGCACCAGCTACAGAGAAATCTATCATGATATGCTTAGAAGCCCTATTGAAAAATGCTTGCCTAAATATTTTAAACTTAGTTTTAAAAATGCTATTTACCACTTCCACCACCCATCGACATAAAGTGACTGCTCTTGTCTTGTTAGTATCCCTAGTGGAAAGTTGAGTCTCACCCTTTTCTAGAGATAAGGGCACATGTACATTATAACCACAATTCTCTAATAAAACCAATGAGTCCCTAAAGCCTCTGTCCAAAATAAATACATCCCCGCATTGGAAAAATTGTCGGCAAGGGCTATTTTCATTTGCAAATTCTTTATTAATTATATCAGCATCAGTTGTTGTTGCAGGATAGGGACCAAATATATCAATAACAAACAAAAATGGTTTAACTAAATTGAGGTATTTATGTAGAGAGTAAGTCTTTTTTTGATACCAATAATTGGAGCTTTTCTCTATGTAGATATATGTGCCATCAGCAATTACAATTGGTGTCCTATCTGCCCCTCCAAAAAGGCCATTAGGAATTATAAGATTCCTTTGAGAGATATCTTCTCTTGTAATATGGTTTAACCCAAGGTTTCTGGGAACAAAGTCCTGGTGCAATATTTCACGAGCTATATTCATTAGCGTTTCTAGTGTGCTCCTGGGCACTCGCAATAAAGCTGCAATACGCTCGTTACTATCCCCTGTTCTCATTTTCATTAAATAGGCTGCAAGTGCAAAAGCTCCTCTATGGCTGCCTGATAATCTTGGGACTTCTGCAAGAATTTGCTCAAATTGCTGCTTGGAAAAGTCTAAATAATAGTGAAAAATATGATCTGGCGTAGTCTGAATGGTGTCGAAATCTAAATGCATTACCATATTATCTTTCAGTAAAGAGAGTAGTTCTTCCATTTGCTCTGAGCTAAATGTTCTAAGAGGATTAAATACTGATTGCAACAATAAATCCCATGAATTACTTGTAAAGTGATATGAGCAGATTCTACAATCTGTGGGCACATAATAATTATAATCGCAAAGTAAACTTACACGTAGTGATGCTGCGACTAAATGTCTTTCAATACTCTTGCAACCAGGGAAAAAACATTGCCGTTGTGTACTTGGTGCCCGCATATAGTTTGGCAGTAATATGTGGTTATTATCAGGTATATCTGCATTCCATTCATCATCATCATCATACATTCGCCAATGACACTGCTCTCTTCTTTAGTGATGATAGCTGGGAAGGGGTCTTTGGTGTCGCTCAGAAGGGGCTTAACGAAGTTGTTGCTTGGTTATTTTATTTTTCTCGAATTTTTTCGTATTTAATCTAAAGTGAATTCAAGAAAGTTCTAGATCTTTCTGGTAAGGATGAGTATCTTTTATGGTGAGGGTATAAATAGGCGCGGAGGCAACGCAATAATTAATAATAATAATAATAATAATGCTTTATTGAAAACAAAGTACTCGTAAGTACACAATTACATAAGCGCACTGCCTCCTGAACTAGGTTGTTAGCCTGTATCTCAGGAGACAGTTCCCTTCCAGTTTACATAATTACTAGATTCTTACAGCGTTCTCAAGTAGCTGAAACTAAACACAAAAAGGTAAATTTAAATAAAAGTAAATTATACAATACAAAGTTAAGGTTAATTTAACCGAGTGCGCACGTAGTGTGGTATTCCATGTGATAAATGATGAAGGTGTGTGTGAGGGTGTGAAAGGGTGCTTGTGTATTGGCATGGTTAATATGTGTGTTCGGATTAGTGATGTTGTAATGTATGTATGTATGTATGTTGTTGTGTATGTGTATATATGTATGTATGCATGTATGTGTTTGGTGTGTATTTAAAATATGCGTAGGTTTGTGATAACACAGTCAGTTTAAATATTGGTTAAGAGTAGGCTTTCCACTTGCTCATAATCTAGCTTGGTCAGCCAATCGAGAATACTTTTTCCGAAATCGTGGTTATTTAAGTTATGACTATCCTTTGCTGTGAGTTTGTTATAAATACGCGGTGCGATTGAGTTATAGTGTCGTTTTGCAAAAAAAGATTTTACACGGGGTGTTGGACAGATAAAGCGTCTCTTGCTGGTCGGCAGTAGCTGAGGAATTGTAATGCGGTGATATCTACGGAGTACCCGACCTACGTAAAGTTTACGAACTGATAGAACACCAGTGCGATCATATACGTCCGTTGTGGGGTGGCGGTATGGTAGAAACATAAAAACTTTAATAATTGCGCGCTGTGCACGTTCCAGTTCAATCATAGTTGTTTTCGCTGCAGCACCCCAACAACAGATGCCATAACTAAGTATACACTCGCATAGTGCCTTGTAGGTTGATATCAGTAGTTTAGAGGGAGCAATGGTTCGTAGTTGCTTAAAAATGTAGATCAACTTACGAAGTCGGGAACTAAGACCAGAGATATGCCGATTCCAGTTTAAGTTCTCATCAACCATAATGCCCAAGTATTTTATATAGTTGGACCTAGTGAGAACATCACATGTACATTGCAAACATGCTTCTGGTTGTTGGTTACATGGGAAAGTATGTATTTTAATAATAAGTTCATTGTCTTTAGGACGAGAAGTACTAGTTTTTGTGAAGCATATGTACTTTGTCTTGGACGTGTTCAGCGTTAATAGGTTATTCTCAAGCCACCGCGTGACCATTGCAAGACCGCTTTCAGTTATCGTCCGTACTTGCTCCCAAGTACGGCCATGAAATAAAATGACAGTGTCGTCTGCGAACATGATCGTTTCGGCATTGTAGATAGGAAGCTCCGCAAGGCTATTTATATATGTCAAGAAAAGAGCCGGGCCAGTCGTACTTCCTTGCGGAATACCAAACGAGCACGCTGCAGCGTCACTTAGGTACTTTTCTACCCTCACTCGCTGCTCCCTGCCGGACAGGTAGTCCTGGAACCATTGTAGAACAAGTCCTCTGACACCGAGGTTATGCAGCTTTGATAAAAGTATAGGAATCGATACGGTATCAAAAGCTTTTTTTAGGTCGAGAAAGACACCGATCACTTTATCTCCCGCGTCAACATGCTCGGTAATAGTGGATGAAAGCTTTACCAGGGCATCCTCAGTTGATATTCCTTTTCGGAAACCAAATTGGCAGTCAGTTAATAACTTGTTCTTTTCCAGATAGTTTGTGAGTTTCTTGGTCACCAGTTTCTCAAGGATTTTCGACAAGCAAGAGATCAGCGAGATGGGTCTGTAGTTTGATGGCGTCTGCTTGTCATCTGCCTTATGTATTGGCGAGACTATCGCCGTTTTAAATATGGCTGGAAAAGAACCGTTTCCCAAGCTAATATTACAGAGGTGACTGATTGGTTCAACCAGTGAATTTTTTGCCAACTTAATTAACCTGCTGGAAATTGTATCAAAGCCCGGTGCACTATTTGTTTTCAGAGATGCAATGATATTATCTATTTCTAATGGATCTGTCGGTGTAAAAGACATAGAGGTAGGTATTTTGCTGGTTGTTTGTGAGTTAGCTAATTCGGCTTCAGTTTTGTTTAGTTTACGCAGAGTGGCGTCAGCTAGCTCGCTACCAACGGTTGTAAAGTACGTATTCACTTGGTTTAACGACTTAATTGGATTGCTGTCAATACGTAGAAGTTCTTTCGGCTTGTTATTATTTTTATTTTTTATGTCACAAAAGTCCTTAATGATACTCCAAGTTTGTTTAATATTTTTATGGTTCTTTTCAAGCTCTGACTGATAGTATTCTCTCTTTAATGCTTTAATAATTTTATTGCACGAGTTTCTATAATTTATATATGTTTGTCGTAACTGCTCGTTATCTGGTTGTCTCCTTGATTTTTTGTGAAGTTTATCTCTTTTACGGATGGATCGTACAACGCCCATGGTGATCCATGGTTTTAACGGGGCCTTTCTTTTAGGTACGGTTGAAGTTTTTGTGCAGTCATCCATAATACTCTTGATCGTATTAACTAAATGTTCCGCGGCGGGGTTAACGTCGTCCATCTTGTAAAATTCTGACCAATCCACTTCACGAAGCCCGAGGCAAGCGGCAGCATAGTTCAAAGTTAATTTCACATTTGTGGAGTTATTCTTACGTAATCCTGCATGCTTAATACACAGAAGAATGGGACTATGGTCTGTTAGCTCTGGAAATACTATTGTTTGCCAGCGTTCCCCAGTTCTTACCATAAAGTGGTCTATGCAGCTGTTTACCCTAGTTGGGAATGTAATGCCTTGTTGTAGGCCATGCGATGCCACAAGACATAAGTAGTCACTCGCGTTACCCCTCGTATTGTTTCCATCGCATGGCAAGGTATTGATATTAATATCCCCCGTAAAGACAATATCCTTGTTACGAATCTTTTTAAGTATCTCATCCAATGATGTTAGGTAAGGTTGAATGTTTTTGTAGCAAGGTGGGCGGTAGGAACAAATAATACTGTATCGGGCAGTATCTAGTCGCAAACAATTGCCCTCTACCATATCCGGTTCGTAGGCATCAACACTAATTTCTGTTCTAACATAGGCCACTACGCCGTCGTTCTGATTTAAGTTATTCTTTGTATAATACATGTTATATTCCCCTAAGCTGGGAGGTGTGACACCTTTTTTCGTCCAGCACTCAGTAAGGACTATAATATCCACCTTTACATTAAGAGATGTTATAAATGTAAGCAGCAAGTCGAAATTGCAGTAAATACTGCGTACGTTCACACATAGAATACATAGGGAATCCGAACCAGCGCAGTCGCGCAGAACAAGTGAACATTGGGATGAGTCAGTCAGTTTAGTACATTCAGCATTGCCCGTACTATCAAGGTCGTCAATTACGGTTGAGTTATGGTTATTGAATTTTAGTTTTAGTGAACCAGGGGAGCCATACTTTTGACCATAATATAATGTAATTATGTTGTTCCAAAGAACAAACTGTAACAACAAGTGAATTTCCTAATTTGTTATTGTGACTGTAATATAGCATTAATTTTAGCCTAATTTTATATGTAGTTGAGATCTTGTTTGTTTGTGTGAGTTGTGTATATGTTGGGGTGTGTTTATGAATGTGGCATTTATGTTGTGTGGTACAGAAATGGTAGATAAACATAGCAATTACCTTTATTGACAGGTGCGCACTAAATATTAAATTAAATAAAAGAACAATAACGTAAAAAAAGTTAAGAAGCCCGAGACTAGTCATTCGGCATTAAGTTTTTTGAGATCATTCTCGTGATCAATTCGTATCTGTTTGATTCCTTCCGCTTTGCGTAAGTAGACCCTGCCATGTGACGTCCAGCAGAATGCGTAGTCATTGTCTTTATCAAAATTACGACTTAGGTAATAAAGTCTTCTCGCATATGTTGTAAGTGTTTCCGATATATACACTGGCGCCGGCGGTCCGTCAATTGCAAGGTGAGATGTGTTCAATTTACCGTCCTTGTGGTCTTTGTTGAATTTTTTCAATGAGTCCATTATATTTTCTTTTGTCAGACAGCTTGTGAATTCCACAATAACAGGTTTGTGAGTATCTGACTTGGTGCTGACGCGTAAAACCTCACGGATGTCTGTCTTCTGCACGTTACAATTTAGGACACTGCTCATTTTTTCCACTATTTTGATAAGATCTTCCTTGGTTTCTCTAGCATTTACTTTAGGGATGTTGCGCAACTCAATACCAGCCGACTTTTGTCCTCGTTCAATACTCTCTATTTTGTCTTCCAGAGCCCGTATATATTTTAGTTGCTGTTTCCTTTCTTCCTCCGATTCCGCTAGTTTTGATTGTATCTCGTCGTACTTGGACGAGATAAATTTGACACTCCTGCTCAGTTCCTTATTCTCTTCTCTCAGCTCGTTTAATGAAGTAAGTATTTGATCGTATTTACTGTCTTGAGTGTCCGTTGATTTTTTTAGGAGATCCAAAATTTCCTTTTTAAAATCCTGTAATTCGGCTCCCGGGGAGCAACACGTCCGTGGACGCTTATTAGAGTGACGCGTCGTAATGTTTGCATCGTCATACGGGCTGCTTGTTATCGCTTGAGGAATATTGGAGTCGGACAAAGCTTGCGTAATTTGCGGCGGCGGTGAGCGCTGTATGCGTAGCATCGTGCGAGGCAGGACGACGTAAAATAGACCGTAAGTACTCACGATTATGCGTTACGGCTGTCGCAATACGGGTCACCGTGGCTCTTTATCAGACAGCGCTTGCGACGAGGCGACGTAGGGTCTTGGAGAAAGCGAGACAGCAATTATGACCACTGCACTGTTTCCACGGAGGTGAAGATGGCACGCGCGAGGCGAGGTTGCGTCGCTAGTTCGGCGGTGAGCGTTGGCGACGGTCTCACGTATTTATACGAGTTTAGGCACTTTACTGTTCTAATTAGAGGTTAGAGTAGCGTACTTGCTACTTAATTTTTTCTATTGAAGCTACAAAACACGTCTACTCTCGAACACGGTATCGGACGGAAGCCTTTAGAATAATTAGTCTTTAGTGAAAATGGATCAGCGTCAACTGCGAGCTATTATGCTATATGAGCATCGACTTAAAGTCTCTTCAACAGAAACGGCTAAAAAGATTAACACTGCATTTGGACCGGGTACTACTAGCGATTGGACTGTTCGTTTCAGGTACAAGCGTTTTGACACCGGTGATATAAGCTGCGAAGATCAACCTCGCCCAGGCCGACCCACCAGCTTTGATGAAGATGCGTTGAGTCACGAACTTGAGCTACATCCAGACTATAGTACGCGCGATTTAGAGAAGACACTTGGACAATCCCACGCGACTATAGATCGTTATCTTAAATCGATGGGATTGATATAAGTTGCGAAGATCAACCTCGCCCAGGCCGACCCACCAGCTTTGATGAAGATGCTTTGCGTCACGAACTTGAGCTACATCCAGACTATAGTACGCGCGATTTAGAGAAGACATTTGGAAAATGTTTGGATGTCACGTTGGACACCTCATGCGTTAACGGACCATGACCGGGCCGTTCGTGTGGCCATTTGTCAAAGTTTGTTACTTCGTCCGCACAGACGAGACTTTCTCAAGGACATCGTCACATGTAATAAACTAACACGCGCCATGCCTATTGGATTCCTTGCGGGGAAAACCCACCAGCCCAGCCTAAACTTAATGAACACGGTCGTAAGATTATGTTGTCTGTTTTCTGGGTTTTTTTTTTTTAAAGCGTTGCCCCACACTAGGAATTTCTCCTGTATTGTGGGTGCGTTTACAAACATTTAAAGTCACATACACAAACAGCCAGACCCGAAACAACTACTTGTAGGTCATACAAATATTTGTTCCGTGCGGGAATCGAACCCACGACACGCAGTGCAGCAGTCAATCGCTTAACCACTGCGCCAACCGTGCCGTCAAGTCGATTGGCAAGGAATGTGTTTCTGGGAACACCTCGAATCTCATCAGACTATTAACGCCAATCTGTATACGCAGCAGCTTCGCAAACTAGCAGATATGTTAAAAATTAAGTGGCCAAAACGACTTGGAGTCCAACTTTTGCATGACAACGCACGACCTCATTGCGCCAAGTTAACGCATAAACAGCTGGAGGAGCTAGGATGGCTGACTGTTCCACATCCAACGTATAGCCCGGATCATGCGCCTTCAGACTTTCATTTATTTCGAGCTCTCAAATTTCATTTACTAGGAAAAAAAATCGAAAATTCTGGAAGTATTAAAATTGAACTTGAAAATTTTTTCGAGTCCCAGCCTGTCTCGTTTTGGGAGAAGGGTATTCAAATTTTGCCCAGTAGATGGCTGACTGTTGTTGATAACGAGGGAGACTATATAATTGATTAAATGTATTTTTTATTCATAAAAAAATATTAATAATAATTTGTCTTTTAACTGGCAATAATTTATGAGACAACCTAATATTTAACAGGTTCACTGTCCAGGTTTATAGAGTGAAAATTGCTCACAAGTCCAGTTATGTTTTTGTGAAATATATAAGGTCCCATTAAAATTGGTGGACAAACTTTTACAAATCATACAGACCACCAAAATAAGGACAATGGTAAAAAAAAAATAAGAAAAATGCATTAGGTACTTAAAAAAAAAAAAACAGTTATCACGTTGAACGCCATGGGGGTCACCGGTGACCTCAAGCGAGAGGCATATTCGAAATGTATTTTTGGGCCGCCGGTCACGCGTGTCGTACAGTAAACGCTCAGAAGTCCATAAGCACGCTAAAGTTCACATTGCCATGAACAGTACGAGCGCGATACAGTCAGTGCGTGTGCGAGTGATGTCTCAACATTCCGCAGATAACACACACTAATGAACTGTCGTCGTAATAGACGAAATAGCATGATATTTCTGTTGCATTTACAATACGCGTCTGTTCTTACCATAGCATTGCTAAAATTCGCAAGCTTCTAATATGTGCTGCTAGCTATTTGCGCTAAGCAACAGGTTCACGATCAATGAGGTCTGAGTTCGAATCTGAATTATTATTGTTAGCCGTTTTTTTGTTTCTTTGAAACCATAATAATGTTAAGTAAAAACTTATTAGGTTTATGTTTATTTATAATGTATTCATGCTTATTATCATTTTTATAAGAAGCAAATATTAGTTATTGTATTATTATTTAAGTATTTATGTGATATTTAATTTATTTTTTCGGTTTTGGAAGGTGGAACTAAAATAGTCGTGTTAAATCATAACAAAAATGTTTATTCGTTTTATTTATTTATAAAATTAACAATTTTGATGACAATAATTGTGACGTCACATTCCTACTTAGATAAAAAGAAGTTCTCTTGTAACCGTTCATAAGATTTTTTGTTGTATACCTACCCACTTAGTCAATTCATAATAACATAACAAGGAAAGGATGTTCTAATAACACAAATATAATTGTTGATACCCACTTATTAGAGGTATCGGTATTCAGTAAAGTTTATTGAAAAGTAATATATGATTTAGACTTTATAAACATGTTTTTTTTTAATGTAACGTGTTAGCGTCTGTATTTTATATTACACCTTTTATTTATTATCTGGCAACATTTCACTTCGAAACTTCAGTTGTTATTAACCGGCAACGCCGAACCGCTCTTATTGGTCTGTGGTTTCAATTGGTGTATAGCTAACCAATCAGAGCGAGGCGCGCGTTGTGGCGGGCATTTGGAATTGTAAAAGGAATCTGTCGGGGATTCGGTGGTCAGTCGATCGTCGAGCAGTCCCCAGTGAACATCAAAAGAAATAGTGTACGTGTTTACTTGGTGTTAATTTTAAGGTAATGATGTATTTACACTTTTGCCATTTTATTGTGAAGTATTTTGATATTATGAAGTAAATATGTTTTCTGAACTGTTTATGGAGTCTTTCATTTACATTTCAGAAGTGGGATTAGCGGATTTTCACTCGTAAAAAAAAGAGGGCTTGAAATACGAGAGTTGAAACCCATCCGTTAATCCCGCCCACGCTTATTAGTTTTTCATTTTCTTCCCTTTTGCTTACACCCTTAACTTACATTGTAAAAGAAAAGCTCCATAAAATGTTTTAATGTGGTAAATTCCAACGATAGTTACATCAGTCACGTAAGTACCATTCTATTCTATTGGTAATTCAAAAAACGTTAATTGTCACTCATGTTTAAGATACCTAATTCAGGAAACTGTTGTGCTGTGTCTTACTTACAAAGTTGATGAATACCCTGTAAGGAGTATGCAGCCCATTTTTGCCGGGGCGACACTCTGGAGATGGGATGCATACGCTTTCAACTGTTAGTTTATGTTTAAAATCGTCTTGTGTTGGTTTTTTGCATCTTGCCGAGGCACTCCTACGGAGATGTAACGGACTATTTTAAGCATGTACCCCATTTTGCCGGGCGACGCTCTGGAAATGGGATGCATGCGTTTTTAATTGATAGGTTATGTTTAAAATCGTCATGTGGTAGTTTGTTGCATCTTGCCGAGGCACTCCTACGGAGATGTAACGGACTATGAGCATGCACCCCATTTTGCCGGAGCGACGCTCTGGATATGGGATGCATCCTTGCCACTTATAAATCGTGTATAACGGTTTGGTACATTTTGCCGGGGTACTCCTACGGATATGTACTGGATCATTTTGAGCATGTATCCCATATTGCCGGGGCGACGCTCTGGATATGCGGTACATGCTTTTCTTGTACACACAATACAATTATTGATTTGATTTATTGCGTCGGGCATATTATATATTGCCAGGGTACTCTCGTGGATATATAATATGTTTTAAAGCATGTATTTCATTTTGCCAGGGCTACACTCTGGAAATGCGATGCTTGTTTGGGGCGATGAATATTTTACTTTGATCATGAAATATATTAATCTACCTACCACCATAAGAATAGCATTAAACTAAAGTTAAATACATTAATTAACACTTAATTAAACTTAATCACAATTACAGATAATGGATTCATCGCCTGCGGGCAGTGGTAATGGACGTCGCTGCAATAACGAGGATGAGCCAATAAGTGTGGACCGTAACGAGGGCCCACGGCGGACTCCGCAGCGACGCCAAGTTCATCAAAGCGAGGGAGCGGAAGGGAGTCTGGATATCAGGCAAGTCCGCAAGCGCTTAATTAATGATTCTGATAATGAAAGCGAGGGAGCGGAAGGGAGTCTGGATATCAGGCAAGTCCGCAAACGCTTAATTAATGATTCTGATAATGAGAGTGAGGGAGCGGAAGGGAGCCTGGTTGGAGACAGGCAAAGCCGCAAGCACTCTCTTTTAA
This sequence comes from Eremobia ochroleuca, assembly GCA_949629135.1. Classification (NCBI taxonomy): domain Eukaryota; kingdom Metazoa; phylum Arthropoda; class Insecta; order Lepidoptera; family Noctuidae; genus Eremobia; species Eremobia ochroleuca. The sequence continues at coordinate 6,497,636 of OX451407.1, forward strand.
AGCCAAACTATAGTAAAAACGTTAATAACCGGCGATCAAGAAGAGACAGCAGCGAACGCAATCGTAGAAGGGACCGATATCGCGACGATTCTGTCGATAAAGGTCGTGATAGAACTCGACTTCGTGATGATTCTAGTAATTATTATCGTAGTAGGAAACGGTTTTGTGACAACTCATCTGATGATGAAATCCGGGTCATGAGGGTAGGACGACGTCGTCATCGCAGCAGTAGCAGTGATAGCTATGACACTCCTACTAGACGCTTATTGAAGCGAGGACGAACTCGTTCTCCCTCACGTCGTATAAAACATGAATTGACGGAAGTTCAGATGCCTGATGCTACTCATAGCATCTTAAATAAATTCTTGAATGTTCTCAATAATGTGAAGGGACAATCGACCTCTAAGCTTTCTTTGACAAACGTGATTCCGGAATTCGATCCTTTATCTACCGAACAAACCATAATAACGTGGTTAACTAAAGTCGAGGAAGCCGCGGAGATTTATAATTGGGATGAACGGGAAACCATTCATTTTGCTCTACCGAAACTCGTCGGACTTGCTCAGACATGGTATAGAGGCCTGAGCACGATGCTTTACTCGTGGACAGAATGGAAAAGGAAGCTTATTGAGTCTTTTCCTTGTAGATACGACTATGCGGAACTACTAACCCAGATGTTGGCCAAGCGTGTGCGTTACGGCGAATCCCTTGAACAATATTATTACGCAAAAATAAATCTCCTGAACCGATGTGGTATCGTAGGTCGAAAAGCAGTCGATTGCTTATTACACGGCGTAGACGATAGGGCGGTACGGATAGGAGCACAAGCGGCTAGGTTTCGTGGACCTGAAGATGTGCTTAGATATTTTAAAACTGTTAAGCCAGGCACTAGTAGGGAAACCGCGGATAGATCCGGGCAAGATACGAGTAAAAGGAACTCCTTGTCAAATAACAGTCGGAACAAATCTGACGCGAATAAGAGGTCCACTTTTGTCATTAAATGTCACAATTGTAATGGAGAAGGACACAAGAGTTTTAAATGCAATAAGCCCCTAACGAAATGCACTCTGTGTAACCGCGAAGGTCATTTAGATTTGTATTGTAGATCTAAGTGGCCCACTATCCAAAACACTGAACGTCCCAGTAGTGAAGTTAAGGATGAAAAGCAGGTTGCTCTAGTAGACTATTCAGATGCTACTAATCAGAAGTATGTCCTCGAAATATTCGTAAACGGTCAGCCGATCAATTGTCAAGTAGACTTAGGGAGCCAGTGTACCTTAGTTAGGGAATCGGAAGCAAAGCGTTTGAAGCTAAATACAAGCCTGGACAGATTACCAGTCCTGCGGGGTATAGGTGGCTTTCACATAAAACCACTGGGAAAATGTAATGCCGACGTAACTGTGCAAGGGATAAAAGAGAATATAGAGATTCTCATTGTTGAAGACGCTGCTTTGAAATACCCAGCCCTCTTGGGTCACACGTTCACAGAGAAACCTGGTATTACTATCATAAAGACCCCTAACGAAGTATTGTTCGAACAGGATTCCCATCAAAAAATATTCCTCATGACTCAGTATGATGTAGTAATTGCTCCAAAACAATTAACTGTGATACCTGTGAAGTCACGAACTAGTCTTACTGGCTTTGTGTATGTGAACGGTTCCGTTAGGGGCACCCCAGGTAAAGAACACTATTTACTCCCGGGCGAGTATAAACTACACGGTGGTTTCGGTAAATTGCTGCTACAAAACGTCTCTGCTAATTCGGTCGGTATAAAACAGGGGTCTTTACTGACGCGTGCTATCCCCATCACGAACGAACAAAATGTATACTCAGTAACTTTCGATGATAAATCTCTGGATGAGTCTGTACAGTGCGGTAACACCATCACTTCAGAGCAGAAACTCGAGATCCAGGGATTATTATTGAAATTTAAAGAATGTTTTTCCTCTGGTCTTAAAGATCTTGGTTTCACAATTGCAACAGAGATGGTCATAGAGCTTAACGATGCAGAGCCAGTGGTATACAGGCCATATCGCATGTCCTACGGCGAAAGAGCGCTGGTAAGAGATATGGTTCAGGAGATGATGGATGCGGGCATTGTAACAGAATCCACCTCCCCATATGCGAGTCCAATCGTGCTGGTCAAGAAAAAAACCGGAGAGAAACGTTTGTGTGTAGATTATAGAGCTTTAAATAAACGCACAAAAAAGGATCACTATCCCTTACCTCTAATAGACGACCAGCTCGATAGGCTTGCAGGTAATAAACTGTTCACATCATTAGATCTAGCGTCCGGCTATTATCAAATTCCTATTGAAAAGAATTCGCAAGACAAAACCGCATTTGTGACGCCCGATGGCCAGTTTCAGTATACACGAATGCCTTTTGGATTGGTAAATGCACCATCTGTTTTCCAAAGAACGATCAATAAGATCCTCTCTGAAGCGAAAATAAAGTACGCTCTCGTCTATATGGATGATATTTTGATCCCAGCACGGTCTTTTGACGAAGGTCTCTGTAGGCTTGAAGAAGTACTTTTCCTCCTAAAACGGGGTGGTCTTACTCTCAAACTATCCAAATGCAACTTTTTCATGGATAGCATCGAATTTCTGGGTTTCCAAATTAATGCTGACGGTATCAAACCCGGCGGAAGGAAAACCGAAGCCGTTTCGAAGTTTCGTACACCCAAAAGCCAACGTGAACTACAGCAATTCATCGGCTTGGCAAGCTTCTTTAGAAGGTTCGTTAAGGGATTTGCTACAATCGCAAAGCCTCTAACGGACCTCCTTAAAAAGAATACCACCTGGAAGTGGGGGCCTGAACAAGTGAATGCATTCGAAACAATTAAGTCGACGCTCGTACAGAGACCCTTGCTTGCTCTTTATGACCCAACACGCGAAACCGAGGTACATACGGACGCTAGTAAACACGGGATAGGAGGAATTTTACTGCAGAAAGATGATGCTGGTCATTTGAGGCCAGTCTCATATTTTAGCAGGAAAACTACTCCCGATGAACAAAAGCTCCACTCATTTGAGTTGGAGACGCTGGCCGTTGTATCCTCCCTTAACAGATTCCGTGTCTATCTGATAGGTGTTCCATTTAAAATACTAACAGATTGTAACGCGCTGCGAACAACTCTATCAAAAAGAGACCTTATACCTCGCATAGCGCGTTGGTGGGTTCAATTTCAGGAATTTAACTGCGAGATCGAATATCGCCCTGGGTGTCGTATGTCCCATGCGGATGCACTAAGTAGGAATCCGGTAGGGGAAGCTAAGGAGGATTCTCATGTATTAGACGTACTAACAGTAGGTACGGATGATTGGATAGTTACGGTGCAGAGTAATGATGACGAAATAGCACGTATTAGAGAGATTTTGAATGACCCTAAATCGGACCAGGTGCTAGATGTTATAAAAAACTATAAATTGAAAAACGGCAAAGTTTATCGAATTGTAGGTAAGGAAGAAAATGATTTAAGGTGGGTGGTACCGAAGGGGGTAAGGTGGCAAATAGCCAAAATAAATCACGACGATCTGGGCCACTTCGGCTTTGACAAGACCTTTACGCGAATTCAGCAAATCTATTGGTTCCCCAAAATGCGTCGGTTCATAAAAAAATATATCAAGTCTTGCTTAGAGTGTGCACGTAGTAAGGACCATACCGGGAAAGTTCAGGGCAAACTACACCCGATCCCTAAAGTTGAAACTCCATTTCATACAATTCACGCAGACCATCTAGGGCCATTTGTGAAGAGCAAAAAGGGCAACTGCTACCTATTGGTAATTGTAGACGGATTCACGAAATACATAAATATAAAGCCAGTCAGAAACACTAAAAGTTCTACCTCAATAAAAGCCCTCAAAGAGCACATTAGTTACTTTGGGGCACCGTCTAGACTGATAACCGATAGAGGGACTTCTTTTACCAGTAACAGCTTTCGCGCATTTGCCCAATCCATGGGTATCAAGCACATACTTAATGCTGTGGCCACACCTCGAGCAAACGGACAATGCGAACGTTATAATCGGACAATCTTAAGTGCACTCACCTCTAAAACGGACAATAAAGACGATAAGAACTGGGATGATTATATTCTGGATATACAGATCGGTTTGAACACTACCGTCCACAAGACGACTGGCAAAAGCCCTTCGGAACTACTTCTTGGTTTTAACATACGTAGTAGCTCCGAAAATGCTCTAAGCGATATTATAGACGATGTTAGAGAATTTTCCACAGACGATTTGGGCCAGGTACGATCCAAAGCAGGTACACGCATTGCCGAACAACAGGTTAAAGACAAAATCCGATATGATGCTAGACATAAGCGCGCTTACGAATATAACTCGGGCGATTTAGTTAGCATAAAGCGAGAGGTGCCAAGCGATGGCAAATCGAAAAAGCTAGCGGCAAAGTTTCAGGGTCCATACCGAATTTCTAAAGTACTGCCTAACGATAGGTTCTTAATAGAAGATACGCCGTTAACCCGCAATCATGGCCAACGTCGATATGAAAATGTAATAGCGATAGATAGAATTAAGCCGTGGCTCGCTTTCGATAGGAATTATGACTCTACAGAGTCTGAGTCTGAAGATAATGCTAATCAGGACCGTAATGAACCTACCAATTAGTACTATATACTAAAGAGAGTACATCTAGACTGGAATAGACTGATTTATGAAATATAATAATAAATAATATAATATTTAATAAAGTAAAGTATACACACCGCATTGATGTAATATTTAAGATAATATTATTAGAATTAATATAATTAATATCATGTTGATATTATGTAATGTTTATATAATAATAAGTGTAACTTAGCTACCATAAGCTTACCACGAAAATAACTGTTCTTTAATGTCATAGTTTATTCTTATAATAATAAATTACTACGAATAATTTAAGCTGTCAACTAGGTTATCACATTAAAATTGTTTTAGATTATGTAGTTAAATCTGATAGATCTTTTATTAAGATTATAATATTAGTACTAACTATTATTATAAGATGGCAATGTTATCATGGTTTATGATTGTAAAACCTTAGGTAGATTCCAAGGTTAATTATAATGTAGTTTTATTTTATTTTTTTTTGATGTCGCGAAGGGACTCGCTTTTCGCAGGATGGCCGAGCTGTTAGCGTCTGTATTTTATATTACACCTTTTATTTATTATCTGGCAACATTTCACTTCGAAACTTCAGTTGTTATTAACCGGCAACGCCGAACCGCTCTTATTGGTCTGTGGTTTCAATTGGTGTATAGCTAACCAATCAGAGCGAGGCGCGCGTTGTGGCGGGCATTTGGAATTGTAAAAGGAATCTGTCGGGGATTCGGTGGTCAGTCGATCGTCGAGCAGTCCCCAGTGAACATCAAAAGAAATAGTGTACGTGTTTACTTGGTGTTAATTTTAAGGTAATGATGTATTTACACTTTTGCCATTTTATTGTGAAGTATTTTGATATTATGAAGTAAATATGTTTTCTGAACTGTTTATGGAGTCTTTCATTTACAAACGTCACAATAAATGTATTGAGGTAATAGCTTAATTTTTCATTTTCTTGACGAAAAGAAGATTGAAACTAAACCTCAATTGTTTAAGGTCATTAAATAATACGGATATGCTAATATTACTAAATATTTAGTTACACCGTCTAATTATAAAAAACAAAACATTTCGATATTAATATTTTGTATAACTACATAAAAGCTAGTTCTCCTGGCCCTGCTGCACTCATCCATCCCCACATATTAATCGCAATTCGACCTGACTCTGCATTAGGGCATACGTTTTTATCACACCAGCGAGTGTTATCCTTGCGCCATAAATGAAGCCTACCCTTATGGCTGGATTTAAATGTCTTTTGATCTGAAAATATGGTAGTATTCCAGTCAAAATCTAAATAATCCCGTGCGAAACGTAATCGTTCTTGTTTATGTCGTTCTGTCAACAAGGGCTTCTTAGCTGGTCTTCTGTGCAAGCCTTCAGCGTGGAGGGCACGGCGAAGAGTTTACGATGAGGTGTCGAATAGTTCAGCAAAGTGTCTCGTTGGTGTGAATCCATTAAATTCATGCTCGCCCACCATATGTCGTCGCTGTGCCTCGCTAATAAGCGCCGGCCTTCCACTTCGGCCTTTCTCTGCCTCGTATCTTTTGATCCAGAGACTTACAATATTCCTCTAAAACAAAAAAAAAAGTGAAATTAGGCAGCTGTAACAAAATACTAAAGTGACTTCATTTTAATATAATATAATAATATTTATTGAATGTAATACCTATTCAAATATTACAACTTTGCATTTATAAATCCAATAATAAACACTAATTATTTATCTTTTAGGCCTCATGATGGACTTAATAATCAATAAAAAGAATCATCCACTGTCAACAAATAATAGGTATTTTCAAATAAAAGTTTAAGTTACAATTCATTAATATTAAATACTCACATTCAGTCCGGTTTCATTAGATATTTGTTTTCTATTAAGACCACTTTTATGCAGCCCAATAATCGTCGCCCCCGCCTCAATGTTAATATTTGCCTGCATTTTGAGAATAATCAATACCGCTATCTATACCACACGTCACTAACCAACAACTACAACTAAAACGACAACGGTTAAATATTCATAAAACTCATGTCTACCTCACAGAAATCTAAATTCTTTATTAAGTTTTTTACGATCTACCTTCTTAACTTTACAAAATGTGTGAACAAAGCGAACAAGATAAAGAATATTATATTTCTGTCCCATTTCTTCCAATCGAGTAAAAACTTGCAAAAAGTCTACATGTTCGGCGTGAGATTCGAACTCACGGCTCACTGATTCGCGCATCTATCTGCAGGCACTTAGCCGCTAGGCCACCTTGACTTGTGATTTAACGTTGAAATTATGAAGTACAATCACTTGTTGACGACAATAATGATACATGTGTCTATTCTTGAAAATAGAAGGTCGTAAGTCAAACTAAACGTCAAGCTAATGCTTTGTGAGAATGCCTATGGACTTTTGGAGGCCACTGTACATTTCGTGTATGCGTGTGACCGCCTTGGCGCTATAGAGTAATCCTTTTCAAGGGGACATGGCTACTTAGAAAATTTTAGAAAATATGTACAATCTCCTTAAGATTTTTGTAGATAAAATAAAAAAGCGACTAATTTCATGATACATGACTTTTAATCACATTTAATCTTAAAACTATTACAATGCACTTTATTAAAAATATAAAACAAACAACATAAACTTCAAATAAAAAAAAAATGTCTTCTTACACAGGAAATGCTACAAAAATTACCATTGAAATAAAAATGTAATCAGAAAAAATTAAATCAATAATTGACTAAAAATAACTAAACATAACGATGAATCTTATTAAAACAAGATAAACAGATATGTGGGTTTCCATCACATTGAGCGCAAAAAGTATTAACATTTTTAGCTTTATTTTTCGCCAATTTTCGTCCAATCTTTGTAACAATGTACACAAAATCGTCTCGTATTTCTCACTGTCCCAGATTTTGTTTGCAACTCGTGCTTCAAACGTTTGGGTCTTGATACCGTTACTCCTGACTCATTCTGCTGGGAATCTGACGAGCTTGTTAGATAGTCTACTAGAGATTTCCGAAATTCTACGATTGATATTTTTGTGTTCCTAGTTTCGGTAAACATAATCCATGCATTCAATACGGCAGTATTCAACAAAATCTCAATACCAAGTTTCCGGTACCATTTAATAGTTTTATGTAAGGGAGAAGAATACGACGACATTTGGTCGCTCATATCGACAGATCCTTTTGACTTTAGTTAGTTCCTGTTTGCCCTTTTTGGCGATTGTTGACATTTTATCGGAATGTTTAGTAGAAAGCATCATCACAGCCCGCTTATCTTTCCATTTTAAAATTGTTATACCATCCTCGTTTTCCATGGCCATGAACTCTCCTTTTTGAAGTTTGGCTTCTACCACATCCTTAGGTAAATCTCTTCGGTTTTTCCTAATAGTCCCAATCAAGTGCGTTTGATGTTCCAGTAAATTGTAAGCCAACTCTAAGCTGGTGTACCAATTATCAGTTGCCAAAGTGTGGCCTTTTTTAATATTTGGCTACAAAGAGACTTTACCACTGATGTAGGCGTAGTATTTACGGTATCGATATTTTTACCGCCATACAATGAAAATTTGCAGGTGTACTCGGGAATAGTACATAGTTTGAATAGCTTTAAACCATATGTATGGAGTTTACTTTTATTGTATTTAGTGGAGTGTCTGGGGGTTTTGACCTCAGACTTGTTACAGTGAATGAATTTAAATGGTCGAAGGGGGTTTTTCTTTTTTATACTATAAAGTGTAAAGTTTACCCAATTTTTTTTGTGCTTTTGATTTTTTTATTATTTAAAAAAAATATAAATAATTAATACTTGAGCATGTAATTTTATTTGAAATATATTTTTTTTGGTATCTATACGTTGAATAATACCTAAATAGACATAAGAGAATATTTTTTTTTAATGTTGGAGCGTATGAAGGGTCATAACGACCTCGGACAGGTAGTAAAACGTAGGACGTTGAAGGTAATAAAAAAAACAAAGGGTCAAAATTTACGTGAATTGAAGCTATCAAGAAAGGATAAAATAAATCCTCTGTTGGCAAATAATAACAAAATTAAAATACATGACACAATTGAACACTTAATTTCAATCAGTCTAATATTGAGCCTTTATGATAGTATTTTTTTAAACCCTTTGTAATTAGATTAAATATATTAGGGCGCGTTTCTACAGAAACAAAGCTGAGCTGAGAGGAGCGGCGTTTCCACACCTGCATTTGACAGCCCGCTCGACACAGCTCTAGCCACGTGACATCTCTCAAATGTATAGAAACGCTGTTCTACTCCGCTTAAGGCTGTTTTTCCACTGAAGCGGGGCTTAGCAGGGCTTAGCGGCGCGGAGCAGAGAAGAGTATTGTGACCGCCTCTGTTTAAACGCACCCTTAGGGACAAGCTAGATCTGTCAGCACGGAAAAGCATTTTTCCGTCGCTCTATCCTGATTTGTCGTTCAGGCGTAAGCATTCCAAATATTTATTCATGCGCGCGGTATTATAAAAGGACAGGTGTACGGAAAAATACTTGTCTGTGCCGGCAGGTGTAGCTTGTCCCTTACTCTGTTTGTAACAACATTTAACAAGACAATGGCAATCAAATTAAAGCCGACGTGACAATAACACAGTCATTGCTTAAACTAGTAATCATTTCAAAAATATTTCAGCCTTTTAGCCCGTGGTTAACGAAACTATAAAAAAGTACTCGCCCAAAAATCAAAAACTAAAAACAAAAACTAATGAAAAGTTACCTAGAAAGATTAGTGATGTGACTTTACGACATATTTTCTAGAATTTAAATTAATTAATAATTCGGCTGCACAGCATCAGCAGCAAAATAAGATGGCTGCACAGCAGCAGAATCAAGTGACTGATGTACCTCCACATCCACCTCCATATTCGCAACTCCACGTTGATTTAGTTCTGATGAGGGATCAGGTGCAGGAAGTACATAATCTGCTGGAACTGACTGTTCTGCAAATATGGTGGGTACAGAAGATGTTGCAATGGTATCTTGTTTTTTTTGCACTTAACCCTTTGTCTTGAAGCAGATGCCCTCTTGTTGCTTTCACAGCGCTGGCGAGCATTGTTCAATACAATTTTTAAAAAAAAATCGCATTTGGTTTTTGTGAATGTTTGGTCTGACTCGTGAACAATATCAAAGAAAATTTGAATTGTTTTTTGGAAAGCTTTAAAACATTTTTTTTCTGTGTCACTGTCTTTCTTTATCAAAATCAAAAGTCATTTATTCAAACTAGGCTGAGAATCAGCACTTTTCGAACGTCAAAATTACAAAAGACAGTCCCCCAAAACGCCCGCCCTTCACCACTTCCTAGTGCTGGGAAGAAGTGGCGCAACAAACTCCCCAGCAGCACAGCTGTCTGTTCAGTTAGAAAATACTTGACTGAATACAATACAAGGTATGCAAAGCAGGCAACTGAAGGAACACGGGTGGGTTTTAGTCAGTAAAAGTCTGACACACCCTCCCGTTCCGCCATACGTACTCAAGCAAAAATTAATAAATGAAAATTAAATAAAAGCCTCCAGGTATGAAGGGCGTGACCGCTAACATATTTATGCAATGCTGGGTTCTGTTTACATAGCTGTCGCTTGAAGTCACAAATAATAAACTAGGACCATCGAAGGAAACTAAATAAACAAGTTATTACTAATTATAACAATAATAAAATCATGGTCAGCAAGACGACCAGTCACCACAAGCAGCACCCGTTCACGAGCATAACGCAAAGATCAGCCATTACCCCCCTCGCCATATTTGAGGGAAGGAGGCAACCCGACCCCCGACGCTACCGCAAGCAGTGACATCTGAGGGAGCATGACGAACTTGCTGCCGGTTGCTCAGGTAAGAATAATATGATCAATCGTCGAGGTCACTAGCTAACCACATATTGCAATCAACTCATTAGAAAACATTTAAATGGGTTGATTATGTCAATAATATAATAAAAATAAAACTAAACTGATTTGACTTATACAGCCCAATAAAAACAATTGTATAATGAGCTCATATAACCTATCAGTAACCTAATTCTGGAGAAAGAACATAAACATTGTCTTGAGTTAATCAGGGCGACCAACTATTCTTATCGTTTAAGTAGTCGTTGATGGAATAGTATGCCTTTGAACAAAGGTTGGATTTTACTTGAGCTTTAAATGCATTAAAAGGCAAATCTAGCAAAGAAGAGGGTAGCTTGTTATAAAAGGCTATACCAAGCCCAACAAATGAGTTATGAACCTTATGAAGCCGGTGAAAGGGAGCACGTAGTTTGTCCTTATTTCTGGTGTTAACATTGTGAACATCACTGTTTTACTAAAAACAGTTGTATACAAGTGTATATTTTGCCTAATATATATGATGTTGGCAAAGATGAATTGTGATGCAACCGTGAGAATACCAATATCTTTAAATAAATCTCTTAGAGAAACTCTAGCACCTAGCTGGTAAATAGCTCGAACAGCTCGTTTTTGAAGGACAAATATATTTTGTATATCAGCTGCTTTGCCCCACAGCAGAATACCGTAGGACATAACGCTGTGAAAATAACTAAAATATACTAAACGAGCTGTATCAACGTCAGTGTATTGTCTTACTTTCCTGACGGCGTAGGCAGCCGAACTGAGCCTTCCTGCTAGGCTCGATATATGTGGTCCCCACTGAAGTTTGGCATCTACTGTTATTCCCAGAAAAACTGCTGAGCTCACAGTCTCAAGCGCCTCTTTATCTAAGACGATGTTGGGTCCTAGATTTCTAACATTGGGTAAGGCGAACTTTACACATTTCGTTTTCTTGGCATTGTGAACTAGGTTATTTGACGTAAACCAATCCGTAACTATTGAGAGTGCACTGTTTACCTCGTCAAAATCTTGTCTATTCCTATCTACTTTAAAAATAAGAGATGTATCATCAGCAAACAGTACAACGTCACAGATTCTCTTTAAATGGAATGGTAAATCATTGATATAAACTAAGAACAATAATGGGCCCAGTATTGAGCCTTGCGGTACACCTAACTGAACTGGTAGCCCGGAAGATTTCACACCATTAACATCTACACATTGGAACCTATTATGTAAATAAGAATTTATTACGTTGAGAACTTCGTTTTGGACACCGTAATGACGTAGTTTACGCAAAAGCGTGTCATGGTGCACGCAATCAAAGGCTTTGGAAAGATCACAGAAAACTCCGATAGCATTTTGCGAGCTCTCCCATGCGTTAAATATGTGTTTCAGCAAAGCAACACCCGCATCTGTAGTCGAACGACCTTTTGTAAAGCCATACTGTTCATTATGAAGGAGGCTATTTAAATTAAAATGTCTTAGCAACTGCTTGAGTATTAATTTTTCAAATATTTTGCTAAATGCAGGTAAGATGGAAATAGCCCTAAAATTGCCAACGTCGTTTTTATTACCTGATTTAAATAAAGGTATGACTTTACTATTCTTCATGAGGTCAGGAAAAATTCCTAAATCAACACATTTATTAAAAGTAACAGCTAGATAGGGGGCTACGATGTCTATTATATTACTTAAAAGTTTAATGGAGATGCCCCAGTAGTCACCGGTGTTTTTAGACTTAAGTAGGTTAAAAACATTAACATCATGTTCGAAACTAAATAAACGACTACATTGAGGTACACTACTATGCAAAAGGTTTTCAGCTTTAGACGGGGACGAATTTAAGGAGTGAGTCGTAGTTATGGCTATGTTGGCAAAAAACTCATTAAAAGCTTCAGCTACGTCAGCGGCTTTATTAACTAATTTATTATCGACCATAATCTCAAGTACTTTTTCTTGTTTAACCGATTTACCCGTTTCATTGTTAATAATTTTCAAAGTTGTTTTTACTTTATTATTAGAATTTTTAATAGCATCGCTTAAACATTTTGATTTAGCAAAAGCACTTATCTTTTTAAATAATTTTGAATAATTTTTGACATACTCTAGGAAAGGAGTGTCAAACCTGTATTTTCTCAAACCATATAACTCGTATAGTCTCGCTCTACTTTTATAAATACCCGGAGTAGCCCATTGGTAAAAGCCAACGGAGGATCCATTAATATTAACAGTTTTGGTCTTGAAAGTAGATTGGTACTCTTTTTGCACAACATCAAAAAGGGCACCATAAATTTCATTAGTATTCTCGTGTTCTACTATAGATGGTGTAATTCTATGAAGTATATTATTTTTAAACATTTTGCAACGGGTAGCTGTATAAGGCCTGCATTCAATTTTACGCGGCTGTTTATGTAATGGCATGGGGAAGCTAGCTAATAAACCACAGTGGTCGGACGTTAAGTCAGTTAAGACTAATTTGTTTTTGGCATCAAAAACACTAAATATATTATCAAGACAGGTTGACGAAGATGCCGTGATCCTAGTAGGTTCAAAATTTTATATAAAAAAAAAACCGACTTCCAAAAAAACACTACAAAGTGAAAAATAATTTTAATTTTGGAAGTCGGTGTCGTTGGTTCCGCATTTTGGTTTTTTGACACCGACTTCCGAAATTAAAATTATTTTTCACTTTGTAGTGTTTTTTTGGAAGTCGGTTGTTTTTTTTTATATAATTTTTTTTATTTTTCACTTTTTAGTTATATCTACCCCAATCAAATTCATATAAACACTACTTGCTATGTAAATATCAGTGATAGGAAGCTACATCTGCGTTTATAGGGTACAGACGTGATGTTATGTTGTGCGATTGCGTAAACAATGCATACATATGCGATAGCAGCAATCGCGGTTGTTTTACTGGTATTAATTATTATTATAATAAAAAAAAATTATAACCTTTGTAGTGAGTACAGGCGTGATATTATGTTGTGTGATGGTGTAAACAATGCTTAGATATGCTATAGCAACAATCGCGGTTAATCTGCTGTTATTTATTGAAGAGTTCCCCAGATTTCTACAAGATCCCATCATCAGATATTGAAATGGTGACAATGGGACCACACGGGAAGCACCAGCTTTCAAATAAAAAAAGAATCATGAAAATCGGTTCACCCAGTCGGTTATTATGAGGTAACAAACATTAAAAAAAAAAAAATACAGTCGAATTGATAACCTCCTCCTTTTTTTAAAGTCGGTTAAAAAAACAAGTTAATTAAATTATAAGACCTAAACAAATTGAGAAGTCTAATACTTAATGGAGTAACATCTAAAATATTAATATTGAAATCTCCGCATAAAATAATACTTTTGTTACTTGATTTCAACCTATTGAGAGAATCCTCCATTACCGATTCAAAACTAATAAAATCCCCAGATAAACGCAAATTATAACGTATCGCTCAAGTTCAACACAAGACAACTCTATAGTGCGTTCGATTGAAAGATTCACTAAATCTAAACGTTGTTTACATTTTAACTTGTTTGAAACAAGAACTAAAGAGCCACCGCGAATAGCACTTTTTCTCACAAATGCACTCTGTACGGTAAAGTTATCATCATTGATAAACACTACTTCATGTTCTTTCAACCAGTGTTCAGTCAAACATAACACCTGAACATCATAGTTCTCCATAAATAAACTTAACTCTAGCTCTTTGCCGGACAGACCCTGCATATTTTGATGTACAACATTCAACATATGTGGCTGACCCGTTGTCGCACCTAATAGTTTAAACTACAAGGCGTATCAAAAGTAGTGTTAGTACCACTACTAACAGTAATCGATGGTACCCTACAGGTACCGGTGTCACTGTGTATATTGTATGCTAAAAGATTAGCAATTTGTCTCCTACAACTAGGTGGCAAATACATAGTATAATTTGTCAGTTTGTAATCAGTAATGAATTGATTACAATCAAAATATAAAATAGCATCACTGTGATGACATGTCCTATTATAAATTAACATATTTAAATTATAAATGTGCCTATTTTGCTCATCAGACAAATAATGAGAATAAGGCAAGGCACAGAAAATAAATTTACAATTATTGGACTCATTGAGATGTAACATTAACTGGACAGATTCAATTATGTCCTTTTTACGTACAGTTAAACTATCCCCATATAATAATATAACAGTTGAATTGGGATTTATTTTTGTCAATTTAATATTACTAATTAATTGGCTAATACTGGCACCGGGTAAACAATGATTAATTACATATTGTGGCGAACACTGATTAAATATACTACCATGATATATATATCATGGTAGTATATTTAATAAGAATATCTTTGATGATCCTGTCCATGAACAACCTTTTAAAAACTCTCTGTCAAATAAATGATCAATTAGGTAGTATGCATTTGAAGTGCCTTTTCCAGAACCTTTGTTACATAACACATGTAATTTTTTCCGGTATTCCTCTTTTAATAAATCTCTAAATCATTTAAATTTTTTATTATTTTTATGGCATCATCCTGATTTGGAACTTGGGATTTAGAAGATAATTTTATATATTCCTCAAATTGGATCTGAAATTCTGAATGTTTTAATAATAATTTGCTTTGAAGTTCAAACAGGGCAATTTGATTATTAAGAATTGTTTTAACCTTCTTTTTAATAGTCTGAATATCCTGTTGTATTTGCTGCATTTGCATAGCTTGATCCAAGATTAAAATGCTTTGATCATCTATGTTTTCAGTGCCTAGGTTGATTTGTTGTTCGAATGATTTTGGTTCCTGACTTATTTGAACAATATTAACGGCCGGGACATAACTTTCCTCTGGTGTTATGGTTATTTGTTCAGGCATAGCAGCAGTACTGGCTTGTTGGTCATAATTCTGAAATATAATAATTATGTAACTTCTACACTATCAAATTCGAATTAGCAACTTGGGGTAAAAGACAGATGGACAGACTTCCTTTCGCGTTAAGTTTGAATAAAGATAAAAATAACAATTGGTCTGTAAATTAATATTGCTGTTAAATCTGAATAATGTCTACATAAATTTACCACGATAAAACTTACCTCTACCAACTCCTGCGCCATCTTATTAAAAGCTCTACCTGTGGATCCACTTTGGATAGCTTGAAATGGATTTTTTGTTTGAAAGCGATGCTCATTATCGGTCTCGGTATCGGACCTATCACTCATAACATCTATTTCATTTTCTGCGTCCTTAAAAGTTCTTAAATTTGTCCTTTTTACTATACAATTAATAGTTGTCCAAGTTTCATCTGGATCACAGTTTTCTTGTCTTCCTGTTTATTCTTGAGCCAGAACAAAGTACCATTCTGTTCCCACCGATCTGGTACAGCCGTCAATCTCAATCTACCTCTTTCCATTGTCTGCACTACTTTAAAAGGCATTTTGAAATAACAAATCTGAAAGTGAATTATTAATTAAATATGAATTTTCGTACATTATACACAGCGCCATCTATTACCATGTTCTTCGGGTACAGACAACTGATAAACTAATTACTACATAAATACATTTTTGTAAATAAATACATTGCGTAGATAATACTCATACCTACGACGGGAATCGTATTGTTAATGATTAGGGTTCCGCAATGCTCAGATGAAAGTCGATTGATATTTATAGATAAGTTAAAAAATATTATTGAATATATATATATAAAAATATGTTTGTTCTTTGACATTTATTTGACTTAATTATATAACAGGTTGCCGACGATTTAAACAAGACTGTTCCTGGATATCGATCGATTTTTAACCAAAAAAGATTTCCGATCTTTAAATAACTTAAAATGGCCTTGGAATGTTACACATTTCTTGTTATCTGAGATATGTTCCGGTTGTCACAGCGTGGTGTCTATTAACACTAGAGATTAACATTTCACTAAGAATCAAGAACACATTAGATTATTGCTATACCAAGATTGGTTTTGGTGTGAGAATCGTTCTTACGCTATATATAGTTACCTATATTTAAACTAACTTACTTAGATATCAGTTGGAAAAGATTTAAGTACCTACCTGATGTCTGGGCAATACTTTTTACAATTAAAGATGTTTAGTTTAAAAAGAAAACAGTATTTATATATTTTTAAATGCGATTAAAGTGATAAAAAAAAAAACAAAAAAATGAAATCAATTCTCACTTATTTATTACAAAAAGACCTTAGCATCAACCTTGACTTATAAAAATCGAATGAATAACAATCATTATGGTAATATTCTAGTCAATATCTAAATTCTAGTCTTTGTACCAAAACAAAAATCACAAGGTACTTGTTGAACTAGTCAGTATCATTATTTAACAAAGTAAAAACAAAAATAAAAATCTCAAAAATGTTAAAAGTTAGTATTACTTACATTAACTTAATAGGAACTTTACGCTTTTGCAAGCAAAGTGTAACCTAGTAAATAACAGAATATTGAACAAAATATTTGAAGAACAACAACTTTCTGAAAAAAACATACTAATTATGAAATTATTAGTTGAGAAAAAAGACAAAATGAAGTACTAATTAAACAAAAACAAAACCGCAATGAAATCAGAAAAAAGTCCTTATAGTACATAATTAAGAATATTATTCAAAATAAATAAGTGATACCTTATTGAATAAGTGTAACCATGAGTACTATGAGGATTTGTATTAAATATATAAAAGTTACTTATAAATTTTGATAAAAATCTTCATAGTATTTAGGAATTATGTTTTTTTCAACTAATTTCAACATGTTTCTTTTTACTTGTAATTTTAATCCTCTCAGAATAAGCTGCAGGTAAATTCGGTGACATCAAGTCGTTTTGAGTGCTGCGAGTGGACCCTGCTACTTTTATTTGTTTATAGGAGGTGTCAGAGTAAGATGTTTTGTAAAAAAAATATCCAGGGTCTGATTTAGACACATAAATAATACTGAAATCATTCATTTTTACAGATTCATTCAGAATATTTTTGGAAAAGTTTTTTCCAATCTTTGGTGAAACTTCTTTAAAATCGTAAAACCTGTCGTAGGTTAATTCATTAACTGCGAATGGTTTCCCGTTAGATTTAGCAGTTCTAATTAAAGTAAAATACTGATCAGGTGTATATATCGCAGTGGAACGAAGGGACATTTTAATTTTTCTTTCAATTAGAGAATGGCAATTATCACCCTCATTTTGGGTATGTCCCTTAATTAGGAATTTGTGAGTAATAGAACGAATATTTTGAAATTTATTTACTGCTAAGATGTACATTGAAATCATGAAACGGTTTTTCTGCTGCCCGCAACAGTTATCACTGTAGAATATTACATCAACTAATTGCTCAGCCTTTGTGTCAATTTGGTTAAGATAATTCCACACGCAAGTTGCAATCTCATTCACACCACGATTGCCATGCCCTTCGTGCCATACATTACAATAAACATCTTTTGTTTTCAAATCAGTTATTGTAAAATTTAAAACATTTAGTTTAGAGTTGTTTTTCTTCCCCGGTAGCATTCATGAAAGTCTCACAAGTATCACACCTATCTTTTTTAGGTGAATAAAAGGCAATATTGAACTCATTATTAAATATATGACTATACAAAACATAGTTACCATATGGCTTATATTCAGTCTGACATAACTTAACATAATCTCTGTGGAGATCAATCAATGTTTTACTGCCATCAATATAAAGCTTATTAGTGTTACTGCGACAGTAATGGCTATCCATAGTCGGAATAGATTGTATGTGCTCCCTTATTTCGGATTTAATAATATTCGGTATTTTGGCATGATTTCCATGCTTTCCTCTACCATCTACAGCTACAACGTTACTCATTGTAGGTATACGCTTTTCAAAGGCAGTCCTTATTACGCGATCATTTAAGGCAAGTGTGGATTTAAAGAACGTTTTACAAACACACAGTACTTTATTATTTTGAACCGAAAAATAAAATGCATTGTTGCTCTGCCTAGGATTTGCCGCATTTGTGTATTTATATTTCGGATTATTTATAGTAGTGCTGTTTATAATGAATTGCCTCTGCATCGTTATGTTGCCCAAATTGTAATATTCATGAAAAATGTTCTGTCTTTCTTCTTCTGACACATTTGCAGAACATTTTAGACGACACTTCTCACCACATGGTGGCCCTACTTTTCTGGCTGGAATGACTTTTTTTAGTTTTTTTGATGTGTAGCTTTGACCTGTGTTTCTTAAACGTTTCGCGACTTCCGATTTCCAGTTGTTAATATTTCGTTGTCGTTTACGTGTGAGTTTTTTGTTCAAATCTAAGTTTTCAACCTGAGAGTCTGCAGATGGAATGATTTCGATGCAAGAGACGTGTAATGCAGGTGGAATGTTTTCGCGGTGGGCGGAATGTGAGCGTGTACTAGAAGCTGATGATGATGAACTGAAATTGGAGGAGCTGGAGCTGGAAGATGAACTTGAATCTGTTGATGATATTGACGCTGATCTATGTCTAAAGTTCGGATCTTTAACGCTGTCATCTGAATCGAAATCGGGTCCATCACTTTTATCGGCTTCACTTAGCTCTTCAGTGTTAGATATGCCTGAAATAAAAATAAAAATTTAAATGATAAATATACCTTAATATAAATAAATGAAGGAATAGTAACCTCCCTTCAGATTAAAAAATCATTCAAATATATTCTCACCATTAATATCAGTAAAAATATTACTGCTACTACTTGCATCGTTTTTCAAACAATTTTCAATAACACTGGATGCTGGAACTGGAATACTATGATCTGGAGCATTTATATTTTCAATCAAATTGGTTTGTACATTATCTGTAATAAGGAAAATAAATAAAAAAATGAACTTAATAAATGCGGCATAGCGGAACAACTAGAAAAACGTGTCATTGCAATACTTAAATTACTAATATTTTGGGTTCCTCATGTTACTCGTACTTTGATCAAAAGAAAAATGATGATTATTTTAATAATATTATACCTAAATGTGACAGAATGTTTAGGTATTACTCAATAACGTCAGAATGGCTGAATAGATCCGGATAAAATACAACGCCTTCTTGTGTTCGATATTGATCAAAACGGCAAAACCACTAGTAAAAGTTATTAATACCTATTATATAAAAAAAATACTATTCTTACCATTTGGATCAGATTCGCATGCGAAATCAACATTTTCTAAACATTCGATGTAGCCAGGGCCTTGTTCATCTAAGCTAGTATCCAGATTTTCGGATGAGTTCAAATTATATTGACGGTTATTCGATGTCTCAGCCTGTGCTACTATACATTTTCGAATATAATCTAGCCTTTTCTGTGGTAACATTCTGAAATAAAAAATATGAAATTGAAGATCATAGACAGAATTAGACAAACTGCTATCTAAATCAAATATTTGTAAACAGAACATCGTAGTTTTTACGTTTGATACATTAACATCAACTAAAATTCAAATGAACACAGACACATTTTGTAATAATACTTGGATGAGATACAACTTATGATGAATAAAGTAGTAAACAAAAAAATACAAAAAACTTTTAAAAGATCACAGGCACAACTCAAAATAATACTTTGTTCATTTAAATGCGGGGTACTCTAAGCATTACGTTATAGTGAAGAATACAGGTTAATTTTCGTGTTATAACTCTGTTCTAAATAGTATTTGGAAAATACACTCACCGGCACGGAAACTTGGCCACTCGTGATTTTCCTGATTATTTGCATAAAAAAATTTGCATTTGCATTTATGACAATAAATTAAGGGTAAGTGGCTTTAATACGTGTCTCTTATGATTTAAGGACTTAGAAATTAAAAGATTACCTCACCAATAAATCAGTTTTTAAAATCACGCACTTTCACTGAAATTAGAAATTTTTCACTATAAATTTAAAAACACTACAAAATAAAAAATAAGGTCTTTTTCGTTATTGTCTGTACGTTTTAATATCGGGTGTTTCCTCCTCTAGCCCTGATAACTGCCTGCATTCGATCTGGCATACTTTGGATGATGTTTCGGACATCAACTTGCAGTATACTGCGCCAAGCGGCCAGCGCTGCAGTACGGAGCTGGTTTAGAGTTTCCGGCGGGTTGGAGCTGGACTTTATCTTTCTTTTGAGCATGTCCCAGACATGCTCAATTGGGTTTAAGTCTGGGCTACGAGCTGGCCATTGCAATTTTTGTATGCCAACCTCTTCCAGTTATTCTTCAACGCAATTTGCAACGCGTGGGCGTGCATTATCGTGCATTAGGAGGAATTGGTCGTGTCCAATGAACCCCGAATATGGCATTACGTGCTCCTGAAGAACTTCCTCGATGTATCGAACAGCTGTTAGCCGATTATCGACGATAACCAACTCTGTACGTGCGTCGGAACTTATACCTCCCCATACCATTATTGAGCCTCCATGGAAACTCACTGTTTGAGTGGTAGTAATGGGTAAAAACCGCTCTCCTCTTCTTCGCCACACTCGTTCTCGACCATCTGGAGAACGTAAAGCTATTCGACACTCGTCTGTGAACAGTACTCTAGCCCATTGCTCGTGGGTCCAGTTAACGTGTTCTCGTGCGAAGTGAAGTCGAGCTACTCGGTGCTGTCTCAGAAGTTCCGGACCTCGTGCTGGTCTACAAGCTTTTAAATTGACTTCCTCCATTCGTCTTCTCACCGTACGCTCACTAACATTAACGCCTCTCACAATTTGAAGCCGCTGGCGTATCTCAACAGCGGTCAGGTAGCGGTTTCTCAAAATCTCCAGGACAATAAAGCGGTCGTCTCGGGCCGATGTGCACCTTACGCCTCCACTGCCTGGCCTGCGGGTGTACTGGCCTGTCTCCTGGTATCTTTTAAGGGCATACTGCATTGATGACCGTGGTACGTTAAGAGCAATAGCAACTTCACGCTGTGTCAGCCCTTGGTTAATTAACGCAACGGCTTGTGAAACCTGTGCTGGTGTTAGAGGCATTTTTATTGCTTTTAAAGCACCTTTACTTATTGAATTAAAAGCATAAAATCACAATAATTCAAAAACCGAACAGTAAACTTTGCACAACACACAAATTTAAAACGTGAACTTAGTCGCTCAAATGACCCGATTCAACTGTAAATTAAAAGTTTCGTCGTGGTGCACTTAAACATAATGGATTACCCTCTTGAACTAAAAGTAAACATTTTTTGACATACCTGCACAACAAACATTCATCAGAAACACTTAAAACTTTTGCTATCGCGAGATAAGCGCTTGGCCAAGATTCCGTGCCGCTGAGTGTAAAATACTTACTTAAAGAAAAAATACAGCAAGAAATCACAATAATACACTTTTCTTCTTATGGTAAAACCGAATCTATGTATCATTAATAGATAATACTCTGTTTCAAATAACAACACGGGTCAAACTAGTTCTAGGACAGGAGCAACACTGAACGTGTCGTTCTTCCTTTTTCTAGCGAAACAGAAAGAACGAGAAGGATATAGATGCAACTTTCGTAATTGGTTCATTCAAGGTGAAAGCGATTTTCGACCTAATTTTAAAGGTAGAACGTGCTTTTTTTAGTCGAACTGTATTATTAAGTCAGTTAGTGCCAAATTTTGACATGATACTGTATTCTTCCGGACAAGCGATATGATGAAAACCCAGGTTACAAGGGTGTTAGATTGATCCCAAAATTAACCGAAAATCACGTCAACCCTGAAAAGATAAATAAAATGAAGATGAAATTCGCCTCGCAAATATTCAGCCGTACTGTAGCATCTAACATGGGATATCTAGCAGGTAATGTTTGGCTTATTTTATATTACAACTGTATTTATGTTTTATCTAATAGAACAAATAGATTTGAATTAGCAAAGTTGACTTATAATTTAGTAACTTTCAGAAGTTTTCCCCTACAATACTCAGTCAGTTTAAATTATTCAATAGAGAAAAATAATTTTGAATAATATTTTGTTATTGAAAAATGTATTTTATAAAATGTGAATACTTTCTCAATAAATGTCCATTTAGAATTCTCAAAAAGTTATTCAGATTTCCTATATGCATATTGAGATAAAAAGACAATGTAATATACTTAGATATAATATGCCAGAATTTGAGGATTTAGTTAAGGAGTTTCCTATTAATATTATATATACAGGGTTACTGGTAACTCGACGTATTCCTTGCAGGACATCATAGTAGGGTTAAAATGCAACAAATTAAGCCACCAAATGTTCTACCGAAGTTCAGTAGTTTTTGAGTTAGTAAGGGTTTTAGATTTTTTGTGAAAAATCCCAGATTAAATGATTTGAAGCCAATTTGAAAATTATTCACGGGGCGGCTGTACTGAAATTGGAGTTATTATCATAGTTGACGCCGTAGCGGATCGTTTTTAATAATTAAAAGTTCAAAATGACTAAAACTTTGGTGAAGATCACTAATCAAACATTTTTTTTTTTTTAATTTTTGCTATTACTTCATACAAAATGTTGTCTTAGCACAAAAAAAAATACTACACCAGGTGTACAAATTATTAGTAAAATATTCTTGTCTTATCAGCTATCCAAAAAAAATTTTATATAAAAAAAAACAACCGACTTCCAAAAAAACACTACAAAGTGAAAAATAATTTTAATTTTGGAAGTCGGTGTCGTTGGTTCTGCATTTTGGTTTTTTGACACCGACTTCCGAAATTAAAATTATTTTTCACTTTGTAGTGTTTTTTTGGAAGTCGGTTGTTTTTTTTTATATAAAATTTTTTATTTTTCACTTTTTAGTTATATCTACCCCAATCAAATTCATATAAACAATACTTGCTATGTAAATATCAGTGACAGGAAGCTGCATCTGCGTTTATAGGGTACAGACGTGATGTTATGTTGTGCGATTGCGTAAACAATGCATACATATGCGATAGCAGCAATCGCGGTTGTTTTACTGGTATTAATTATTATTATAATAAAAAAAAATTATAACCTTTGTAGTGAGTACAGGCGTGATATTATGTTGTGTGATGGTGTAAACAATGCTTAGATATGCTATAGCAACAATCGCGGTTAATCTGCTGTTATTTATTGAAGAGTTCCCCCGATTTCTACAAGATCCCATCATCAGATATTGAAATGGTGACAATGGGACCACACGGGAAGCACCAGCTTTCAAATAAAAAAGAATCATGAAAATCGGTTCACCCAGTCGGTTATTATGAGGTAACAAACATAAAAAAAATAAAAAAAAATAAAAAAATAAAAAAAATACAGTCGAATTGATAACCTCCTCCTTTTTTTGAAGTCGGTTAAAAAGGTATGATTGTCAATACTTTTGCGTGTGTGACAGGGAAAGATAGAAGTTTTATGGGGAGCAGGTAAAATTGCGAGACGGTCGACCTATTGTTCTAGAACAATAGGTCGACCGTCGTATTATTCATAGTTTTTACCTGCGTTTGAATTCCAAACACTCGGCAAGCTTTATGATTGGTCACTATTGTTCCCTCGGTACGAGACAGGGTGCGACTTCACAAAATCTGGTCGTCAGCGTTAGTTAGTTACAACTCTACGTTGCGCAAGTTCGTGTTTTGTTATCTGGCTATATCCCTGACTGTTGCCCCATATCTTGCTCTTGTGTTGTGCTGTGCGTTCATAAGTGCTGACTATGGCTGCATATTCTAATCAAGAATACGCTGACATATTGTATGTACTGTTACGGACTTTGTGACGGTAACGCTGCTGAGGCGCGAAGATCATATCAACTGCGCTTTCCAAACCGCCGACTCCCCCACGTTAGTGTCTTCGGATCGACTTATCGGCGATTATCTGAAACTGGCAGTGTTCAAAGAAGCAGGCAAATTGACACTGGTCGTTCTCGGAGATACACGGCTGAGGACGAGGAGCTGATTCTTCAACGTTTTATTGACGAGCCCAACATATCTACAAACATCGTAGCGCGTGAGCTTGGTATGTCACAGTGGAAAGTCTGGTCTGCAGTTCACTTGTCAGGCCGACATCCATACCACTACCAACCCGTGCAGTCATTAGAAGAGGGAGATCCGCAGAGACGGCTTGAATTTTGTCGTTTCATGCTAAATGCCGATGCCGAAAGTGAAAACTTTTTGAAAAACATTCTGTGGACCGATGAGTCATGTTTTGACCGTGATGGTATCACAAATTACCACAATTTACATTACTGGGCACCGAAGGGAGAAGGAAACCCTAAGAAACTGAAACCAACCGCATCGCAGCGTAAGTTCTCGCTTAATGTTTGGATGGGTATTATCGACGATCCCAGAGGTGACACAGGCAGAGATGGGGGCAGCCGTGATGCGGCTCCGGGCCAAGAACGTGGCTCCGGGGCCCGACGGGATCCACGGCTGCGTGTTGGCCCTCGCTCTGAAGGAGCTTGAGCCCCAACTGAGAGGACTCTACACAGCGTGCCTGGAGCAGGGCCAGTTTCCCACTTTGTGGAAATCTGGTCGTCTGGTCCTGCTCAGGAAGGCGGGGCGCCCTGCGGACTCGGCGTCCGCGTACCGGCCCATAGTGCTGCTAGACGAGGTGGGTAAGCTGTTTGAGCGGATTATCGCAGCCCGCCTCGTCGGCCACTTGTGCAGAGAGGGGCCGGACCTGGACGAGAGCCAGTTCGGCTTTCGGCATGGGCGCTCTACCATACACGCTGTGTCGCGGGGGAGAGTCCTGGCGGAGGAAGCGGTGTCCCGGGGTGGGGTGATGTTGGCGGTGTCCTTGGACATTTCCAACGCCTTCAACACCCTGCCCTGGAGTTGTATTCGGGAGGCACTGCGGTATCACCGGGTGCCTCCCTACCTCCGCCGCATAGTTGGGGCTTATTTGTCCGAGAGGTGTGTCACCTACGTGGGACGTGATGGCGGAAACCAGCACCGCATGTCGTGCGGTGTTCCACAGGGCTCGGTCCTGGGCCCGCTCCTGTGGAACATCGGGTACGACTGGGTGCTGAGGGGCGAGCTCCAACCGGGCGTGGACCTGACGTGTTATGCCGATGACACGCTGGTCACTGCCCGGGGGAGCTCGCACAGGGAGGCAGCGTTGCTGGCGACGGCTGCGGTCTCACAGGTGGTGGGCCGCATACGTCGCCTAGGCCTGGAGGTGGCCCTCAACAAGTCGGAGGCCATGGTGTTTCATGGCCCCCGGCGGGCGCCGCCGCCCGGCTCACACATCGTGGTCGGGGGGGCTCGGATTGCTGTCGAGTCCACCATGAAGTACCTGGGATTGGTGCTCGACAGCCGGTGGAATTTCGAGCCCCACTTCCGGCGGCTGGCGTCCAAGTTGTTGGGCGCTGCTGGGGCGCTGTCAACGCTGCTTCCCAATTTGGGGGGCCCGAGCGCCGCCTGTAGGCGGCTCTACATGGGGATCGTGCGATCCATGGCCCTGTACGGGGCCCCGGTGTGGGCTTTGGACCTGACGGCCGGAAGCATCGCAGTTTTGCGAAAACCGCAAAGAGCGATGGCCGTCAGAGTCATCAGGGGGTATCGCACGATCTCCTACGAGGCGGCTTGCGTACTGGCCGGATCCCCGCCCTGGGACCTCGAGGCGAAAGTACTCGCGTCACTGTATCGGTGGCGCGAGGAAGCGAGGGCGCGGGGCGAGCAACCGATGCAGCGACACTTGGAGCTGCGTCGGTCTCAGCTCCGCGAGGTCCTGGTGGCGGAATGGCGGGACAGGCTTTTGCGCCCTACCGCCGGCCTCGTCACCATCGAGGCGGTCCGGCCGGTGCTCGAGCGCTGGCTCGGGAGGAGGCACGGCTCCCTGTCGTTTCGGGTGACGCAGGTGCTCTCGGGGCATGGTTGCTTCGGGAAGTACCTGTGTCGCATAAACAGGGAGCCGGACGCTCGGTGTCACCACTGCGTCGACTGCCGGGAGGACACGGCGCGGCATACGCTCGCAGAGTGTGCCGCTTGGGAGGAGCCGCGCCGTGCCCTCATCTCAGGAGTAGGCAGTGACCTGTCGCTGCCGGCCGTGGTGGAGTCTATGGTCGGCAGCGAGGAGTCCTGGGACGCGGTGGTTTCCTTCTGCGAAACAGTCGTCTCGCAGAAGGAGGCTGCGGAAAGGGAGAGGGAGATTTCGTCCCCTCACCCGGCCCGCAGCAGGCGCACCGGGCGTCGGCGGAGGGCGGATAACGCCCTCTTCCAGCCCCCCTAAATGGGTCCAGGGGCGACGGACTTGGGGACGTCCGTCGCCCCCCACACATCTGGACCCGAGGCGGCGGCGCGTAGTGTTCCACGTTCCCCTCTTAGATGTCGCGGGGGGAGTTTAACACCTCACTCCCCCCCGAGAGGCCCGCAGGAGCGGGCCAGCACCAGCCGGGGGTTGCGGAAGTATCGTTCGTTCCCGCGACCCCCGGCGTAGGTGAGAGAGGGAACACCGGGGTGGTTTTTAGTCAGTAAGAGTCTGACAGACCCCGCCGCCCGCCCCAGGGCGGCGGACATCCATGAGGATTTTCCACCCCGAAACAAAAAAAAAAAAAAAAAAGGGTATTATCGACGATAAGTTAATAGGCCCACATATTTTACCCCGAACATTAAATGGGGAACTTTATGAAGATTTCCTAAGAAATCATTTAGCAGCACTGCTCACGGATGTACCCGAAGAAAGAAGGGCAAACATGATATACCGACATGACGGATGTCCAGCCCACTTCCGCATCACAATTCGACAATTGCTGAATGAAAACTATCCAAACCGATGGATTGGGCGCGGTGGGCCGATTCCGTGGCCTGCACGAAGCCCTGATCTGACGCCGCTAGACTTTTACGTCTGGGGTCATATGAAAGACCTAGTTTATGTGACCCCCGTAAATTCAATTGAAGAACTAAGGGAGAGAATAACAGATGCGGTGGACCAGATGAGGACCACAATCACATCAAGAATCACAAAAACCGAAGTGAGGAAGCGAATAAGAGCATGTATTCGAAACAGAGGGCAGCACTTCGAACAAGACGTGTGAAATACATGTTATTAAAGACCACAAATTGATATTGATTAAAAATAATAATAATTTTCACGAAATTGTTTAATTTGATTTTCCGAATAAACACCTTCTTATCAGTATGGTTGCGGCACCTGAATCAGGACCCTTTAGAAAATTTCTTTGGAGCAGTGAGAAGCCAAGGGTGCCGCAACACTAATCCGACATGTGACCAATTCGAGTCTGCATTCGCCACATTATTAATAAATAATATAAGCAGTGTCCACACCCGCGGAAACTGCGAAAAAGACTATTGTAATGCATTGTACTCTCTCATCATCAACGAAAATGCGAAAGCAACGTCGACCTGCTCGTTTGATTTTGCAAAATACTTTGATTTTAATTTTACACCTCTAGAGGTAAAGGAAGGAGATCCCCGTATTGTTGCGCCTTTACAATACATGAGTGGATATTTAAAAAAAAAAATAAAAACTAAAATTTTCAAATCTTGCACAGATTGCTGTGACGATTTTATGTCAAAAAATGAATTAGAATACATAAAATATAGAGAATACGCAGGTCGACGATGGCTTTGCACTCCCAGCAAGAAGTTAATAGAGCTGATTTCAAATATCCAAGATTTAATCAATGAAATAACAAAAGAAAATATTGAAAAATCAAATTTAAAATTAATAATAAATACAGCCATTAGTATTTTTGTTAATTTTGATTTTATAAAATGTGAAACACATAAAAAGAAAGTAGTTGATTATCTAATTAATATTGTTATTAGGTGCATGATTTATAATTACTGTAAAAATATTAAATAAATATTAGCTGGGAGAAGAGGTTGATGATGATGAGGACACTTTACAAATTCAAGCTAAAAAGTTGAATGAGTGCTATAAAAAACACAAATAAACTAGATTTTCATCCAATATGTTGTTTCATTTATATTATACCTTCAGTTCTATTATGTAGTGGATATGTAATCCACTACATAATACAAGTTATAAAATATATGTCACGTAGTGGAGGAATGCTATAGCGTCCAACGATCTATAGATAGTATAACTATGTATATAATGGAAAAGTTGTCTTGCATGGATTACAGATGGCGCTGTCAGTGGTTACCCATTTTGACATCGAAGATTGGTCTCTATTTCTATATATAAAAATGTACTCTGTGATTATGTGTTTCTGAGAAAAAAACTAGATCTCTCAAAGGGAGACAATGTGCAAAGGGCACTGTCAATATTGATGTCTTCAGAAGACGACGAATCTGACCACCTTAGTGAAGATGAACATCCATTAGTAGATGATGTATCACATATGAATACAATGTTAGACCAAATTCAAAAATCATTTTCTCAAGAGGACTTGATTGCTATTTTGAGTGGTAAGTAGATATGTACGAGTATTGAACAATTAGGTAAGAATAGAATTTTTTCAGTACCTACTTAGTTTTATAGTACCTGTATTTTTTCAGGTGAAATAAATACAGACGCAGCTGAAACTGTGCAATATGCAGATGAACAAGTACTTGTCAACAGGTCTGAATGTACCCCACATGCTTACATTCCTGATGGAGTGCCTGTTGCCAGTGCAAGCTCTCAAATAGTTATTCAGCCTCTTGATGAACAGTTTTCTACCAGGAGCTTAAATGTAGGTACTGTATTTCAACAAATTCAAATGAACAATGAAGCAATGGACATAATAGATACACAGTCCAATCTACAGGAGCCTGTGTTGAATATGCCTCCTGAAAGAAGAAACTTTCCATCAATTACTCCGAGACCAAGTTATTCTGAGATGCAAAATAGAGAGCGTTTATGGA
This sequence comes from Eremobia ochroleuca, assembly GCA_949629135.1. NCBI lineage: Eukaryota > Metazoa > Arthropoda > Insecta > Lepidoptera > Noctuidae > Eremobia > Eremobia ochroleuca. The sequence goes on from OX451407.1 coordinate 6,526,852, forward strand.
CCACATTTGTTGGAGACTTGAATATCCCTTCATTTGACAAGCCATTGCAAGTAAGAAAAATATATACTAATAGGAGTACCCCAAAAGATTACTTTTTGGGCATGTTTCCGGAATCTATGCTAAACTTAATTGTAGAAAATATAAACATATATGCAAATGACAAAAGATCACATGGATGGCAAGATGTCACAATGGAAGAGATATCTGCATATTTAGGTATGATAATATTGATGTCAATCAATCCAATTTCTGATAGCCAGCTATATTGGTCCACAGATGTGTTTTATAAAAACCCAATTATTTCTGGTGTCATGACCCTAAGACGGTTCAAAAAAATCACTGAAAATTTTCATATATCTGACATAAGAACAGAACTACCAAAAACATCCCCCAACTATGACAAACTGTGTAAAATACAACCACTCATTCAAAAACTAAATCAGACCTTTGCTGAAGCTTGCACATCATCTCAAACACAGTCCATAGATGAATCTATGATCAAATTCAAAGGTAAGAGTAACATGAAGCAATATATGCCCAAAAAACCCATAAAAAGGCAAAGGCAATTTTTTTACGAGTTTGGGGCTAATGACAGCTTTGTTTGAAAAAAAAAATATATTCAATTGGCACTGTTTGCATAAACAGAAAGGGCCTACCAGAATTGATTACCAAGAAATCTAGAGAGACAACACTAAAACCTGGTGAATTTATTTACCAATATTCGGCGCCGCTTTCAGTTTTCAAATGGAGAGACACCAAAGATGTATTTGTGTGCACTACTGCTTTCAATCCCAAAGATATTATTGAAATAAAGAGGACTCAAAAAGATGGGTGAAAGAAAAATATGTTTTGTCCATTGGCCATAAAAAAAATATACAGAGTTCATGGGTGGAGTTGACCTTTTTGACCATTACAGGTCTTCCTATCCTGTAGGTCGAAAATCCAGAAAAAATTGGCACCGAATATTCTGGTTTTTACTGGAAGCTGCGATTATAAATTCATATATAGTATACAGGAAAATTTTTTAGTCACCGTCCAAATTTTGATATATTACTCTTTGGCGAAAATCATTGAATACTTGTTTTTTCTTTTAGTATCACTCAATACAAAAATATTGAGATATCATATCACAAAGTAATCTATAAAAAGTTTATGTTTCTGGACACTGCCGCGTCGTGCGTACGCGCTTGATGAAGTTGCGCGGGCCGCCCCGCCCCGCGCGCCGCCGCAATTCATTGATAACACAATAATAATCAAAGTTGCAAATTTTCCCTTCATACTTTCACGGGCTTAGTACCGTCAATAAGCAAAAGCTTTGTGCTATGTTCATTAAGATTAGAATGTAATCCTTAATTAAACAATTACAAATAAAGTAAAAATAAACTAGATAAAATAAGAACTTTAGACCTTATTAAAGCCGTGCGAAAAAGTTTTGCTATTAGGCGTATTTAAAAAATTTTAATCAACTTATGTACAGACGCCAGCACATCAAGCTACTACAATCTGTCAGATTTCTTTGATAGATTTTCAACTTAATCCCTATAGCATAAGGTTCAGAATTGATTGGGAAAATCTGACAGTTTCGGGTAGCTTGATGTGCTGGCGTCTGTACAAATAATTAAAAATTTAATCAAAATCATCTTAGAACAATCACATTAACAGTACTTTAATAAATGTTCAAAATGCATACCGTTTCTCTCTAAACAGAGTCTTGCACGTTTATGCACATTGTTTTTAATTTTGTTGAGCACTACAGTGTCACTTTTCACTTGGTCGAATGCACGTACAATTAGCTCTTTTAATTGGTCTAGGCTTTGGGCTTCCTCCACATACACTCGTCGTTTTATTTCGCCCCACAAAAAAAAGTCACATGGAGTAAGATCTGGTGACCGGGGTGGCCAGGCGACGGGCCCCCCGCGACCGATCCAACGATCACCGTGTTCTATGTTTAAATAATCACGAACGGCGGCGGAGTAATGAGGCGGTGCACCGTCTTGTTGATAATAAAAAATCTCGATGGGAGATTACCGGCACGTCATCCATGAAAACTGCGCGTAAAATATCTAGTACGTGCCCCCGGTCAGCCGTCCCTCAATGAAATATGGCCCCAGTATTCTGTTGCCGATAATTCCAGCCCACACATTTGCGCTAAACCGCACTTAGTGATATGTTTCTCGTATCATGTGTGGGTTTCGAAATGACCACCAATGTTCATTATGCTGATTATACAGCCCCCACTCGAGTAAACAAGGCCTCGTCAGTCCACAATATGTTAGCATCGGGGTGTGCGATCAGCCACTCGCAGAAGGCTCGACGGGGAACGGCGTCTGCGTCGTGCAAGGCCTGTGCCTTTTGAAAATGGTACGGGTACAACCCAGCAGTATGGAGAAGTTTCCACACGGCATATTGCGAAGCGCTGCGCTGCATCTCGCGTACTCGATCTAGGGCTCCGTTCAAAGAAATCGAAGATATCTTCTTTGATCTCTACTGCGAGTCTCGGCCTGCCACGTCCTTGAGCGTGTGTAGGAGCTATAAATTGGCCATGGTCTAATAGCCTCTGATTTGCGGCCAAAATCGTTTGGCGATTAGGTACTGAAGGATTTATTATCCCTTGATTGCGAAGGCGAGGAACACTTTCTGCTTCGTACAGTCTCTGGGCACCGTTCAAGCTTTCACCACTAAGTATGTAAGATCGCACCACTTCGTAATACTCGCGGTAGGAATACATCGTAAACAAATTCACGAATCACGATAGCGCGGGGCGCCGCGCGCCGGCGGGGTGCGCGGGAACACGGAAGCAAGCGCTTGCGTCGCGAAAGGGTGCGCGCGGCCGACTAACGATGATGTGACGCGCAGGTGTAGCGGGGCGGGGGTAAGCGGGGTGTGCGCCGCTGCCCTTTTCATTGATGTTTGCGCGGCAAGTGTAGTATTATTAACGTTTAACTTGTGACCACGCAGAGCGGATAATTCTTTCGAGAAAATGATTTAATATGAAAATTTTACGTATCGTTTTTTTTTCAAAAATGGAGTTAGTAAATGATACCTAATGCATAGAAAAAATTTGGACGGTGACTAAAAAATCTTCCTGTATATAACTACTCATTCAATACGAAGAAACACCCATAAAGAATTCCGTTTACGTCTTGCACGTGCACTTATTGATAATTTTAGTAGCAGAAAGAAGCAGGCTGCAGTATTCAAAACGAAAAAAGGGGACTGTTATGGTGTGCCAGAAGAGACCCGTTTATCAAATGTTGGACTACATATGCCACGCATTAGTAAATATAGAAGGTGTCGATTCTGTAGCACCCGGGCAAAAGAGCAGAGGACAAAATATTCTTGTTCCATGTTTGGTATCCTTATGTGCTGCTCCATGCTTTGAGAATTATCATTCTACACCAGCACTCTCCAACATGTAGAATATTTCCCACATAGAGTCAATTCATTTAGCCCTATACTTGCAATAGGAGTATATTTCCCACGTTGCTTTTTACCTCAATAATAAAAAAAAATAAAAACAAAAAAAAGAATTTTAATCTCATACCTAAATAAAAAATTCCCACTAGGTTTATAAAACCGAGTAGAACCCACACACGCCATGCCCAATTAAGGGATAATGTACAGAAGACAGCAGATCAAGTTACCCCACTTTGGCCTTGAACCCGTTATGAGCATGAACCGCGAGAATCGTGCGAAAGAGATAAATAGCTTTTGTCTGTTATTACTTATAATGTTTCGTGCTGCAGCGCTGCGCAGCCTGTCAGTGCGTACGTGACCGTGGTTGAGTGCGCCCGCGTCGTCGGTGCGTCGGCGCGTGGTGTACACGACGATGCGCGCTTACGCAACCACCGTCACATCCTACAGAATAAGATACTGTACGATAAGAAATAGCGTAGCAGGTTGAATGCTTGAATCCAATCGAAATAATGCTATGGTAATATAACAGACGGTCCGCGCAATGCCTAAAATACTTATGAAAGCTTATACTAATCAATATTTTTTTATTTAAATGATCTTTTACTTAATCCGTCGTTCTTACATATTTGTTGGAAAATTACAATAAATTAAGTAGCGAAATTTCGCGCTTATTTTTAAGCAGACAGGTAGGTATAATCTGATATGAGAAATTCTTTTTTATTATTACAAGCTTTTATTTAGTTTCACCTGTCCCGTTGTCTGTCTGTCGGTCTGTAATCATATCTTGCAAGTTTTTGATCCACTTCCCGGTGTCCGATTGAGCTGAAATTTTGCATGCATGCATAAATCGGATGAAAATGCAATATTATTATGACATAGAGCTGATCTGATGATGGAGCTGGAAGGTGGCCATAGGAACTCCGTAATTAAACGACACATCCCCATCGAGTTTGGGCTCGCTTAATTCGTCTTGACGAGTACTTTGATACTACATGGTAACCAGGGTCTGATGATGGAGCTGGAAGGTGGCCATAGGAACTCCGTAATTAAACGACGCATCCCTATCGGGTTTGGACTCGTTTGATTCTTCTTGACGAGTACTTTGATACTACATGGTAACCAGGGTCTGATGATGGAGCTGGAAGGTGGCCATAGGAACTCCGTAATTAAACGACGCATCCCTATCGGGTTTGGACTCGTTTGATTCTTCTTGACGAGTACTTTGATACTACATGGTAACCAGGGTCTGATGATGGAGCTGGAAGGTGGCCATAGGAACTCCGTAATTAAACGACGCAACCCCATCGAGTTTGGGCTCGCTTAATTCGTCTTGACGAGTACTTTGATACTACATGGCAACCAGGGTCTGATGATGGAGCTGGAAGGTGGCCATAGGAACTCCGTAATTAAACGACGCAACCCCATCGAGTTTGAGCTCGTTTGATTCTTCTTGACGAGTACTTTGATACTATGTGTTAATTAGGATCTGATGATGGAGCTGGAAGGTGGCTATGGGAACTCCGTAATTAAACGACGCAACCCCATCGAGTTTGGGCTCGCTTAATTCGTATTGACGAGTACTTTGATACTACATGCTAACCAGGGTCTGATGATGGAGCTGGAAGGTGGCTATAGGAACTCCGTAATTAAACGACGCAACCCCATCGAGTTTGGGCTCGCTTAATTCGTCTTGACGAGTACTTTGATACTACATGGTAACCAGGGTCTGATGATGGAGCTGGAAGGTGGCCATAGGAACTCCGTAATCAAACGACGCATCCCCATCGCTTGCCAAGCGTGTTACATTTTGATGGTATAATTAAGGACATTTAGCACTTTCTTTTTCCTCTTGCTATCATAATGTAACACGCTTTTATTTATAAAATCGGGACTGATAAAAACGGGAAGATTTAATAATTAAGGTGTAAAGTTTTAGTGTTAAAAATATATACTTAGGTACGATATGGAATTATTTTGTCGTAGACGAAGAAGCTTAATTATCGTTAAAGGTTACAATGAACTTATAAAGTGTTATATTTCTTTTTAGAGTTAATTTATTTGTAACTTTTTAGTTCATTTTACTAACAAATAATAAAAGCTTGTTTTTAAAAAAGGCTTTTTTTCTTTAATTTTATTTTAAATTCAATCAGGTTGGTTAATTACCTAATTACTAGCGGGCTGGCGGTCAGTAACCTCTTTTGTTCGCGCGGCGGGTGTAGCTGGAAATCCCATGCAGCAAAAGTCCTTTTGTTTATAGATATTAGCTAAGTAGATATTTTTGTAGGTAAGCGTGTGTTCATTTCGGAGTTTTTGTGGTTTTGTTATACTTAGTGATATTCTGAGTAGCGCATTGAGAGTGAATAACTACGTGTGCAAATATTTTCAACAATACATGAATATAAACTATACATACGTGTCTAGATCTCTTTACGTTGGCCTATAATGAGGAAATATAGTTAACGGAATTACCTATCTACCGGAGTTTGCTGTTACATGCAAATTCAACCTTATTCCGCTAGGAATAAGATACGATTTCAAAGGTTATGAATATTCAAATAAAATTCTCATCTATTATTATCGTTACTTTGTTACATCGTAAATATTTTATAAATGATAATAATATGAGTTTCTTTTTTTTGTTTTTTAAGACGGTTGCCGCACACTAGGAATTTCTCCTGTATTGTGTGCGTTTACAAACATTTAAACTCACATACACAAACAGCCAGACCCGGAACAACTACTTGTAGGTCATACAAATATTTGTTCCGTGCGGGAATCGAACCCGTGACGCGCAGCGCAGCAGTCAATAGCTTAACCACTGCGCCAACCGTGCCGTCAAATCGTCGTGTTTGTTATTCCTATGGGAAATCGGGTGAAGCCACATAAAATGCAAAAGTGAGTTTGTTTATTTGTTACGCTTTCAGTTTTCACGCAGTGGTGTAGCTAGCCGTAATGGGGCCCCATATCAAAATATCTTGGCGGGGTCTTTTGCAAAAAGGACGGTGACGTTTTTATTTTTTTAAGTAAGTAAATATCCCCTGCTTTTGGTGCCTTAACTACACAGCCGATCATCAGGGAATTTTGCAGTTATGCAAAATTCCCCGATGATTCCCTATCAGAAAAGGACATAGGATAGGTTCCTACGGGAACGCATGTGAAACCGCTGGAAAAATATCAAAATAAAATGCGGAATAACAATCTTAATCTTTTTATTTTTCAACATTAATATAATTGAAACCTTAAAAACAAATATGGTTACAACAAAATTTATAAAACCAAATTATACAATAGATTAAAAAGTTTCTGTAACCTATTATGTCAATAAAGAATTATTACTTAATATTATTTTAAAGTCTCTGACGCAACTTGGGACCCTTCGGGCCCCGGACCTTTGGACGGCGTTATTATTATTATTATTATTATATAGATTAAAAACAAGTACTTACATAATATAATTTTTTTTACTAGCTTTTATTTTTATTGATATTTGTAACAAATTAATTATATAGTTACATCTACCAATGGCTGCTAAACAAAATCAAAAATGCTGCCGCCACAGAAATCTAAATAATAAGGCACTAGAAATGCTATCTACTATCTTTTAATACCGGGACGCATGTCAGTTCGCGGCTACCAACACATAGACAAACAATAAATACACAATTACGCCTACACATGTCACTAGCATTGATGCAACGGAAATTAAACTTTAAGCTATGGCGTTAAGCAATATTTTATAAAAACGCAAAATCTCAGGAGTCGTGGCCACTCGGGCCAATAATGCACACTTACTTACTAATAGTGCAGCGCAACGCTCGTATCGATAACTTTCCGTTGAGCGTCGTTGTTCGCCCAGAAGTCTTGCAACTATAGATAACTAATTTTAAATAAATTTAAAAATTAAATTGAATGAATTTACCTAAATTTCCTTTTGTTTTTGTATTTATTTATATAGTTGGTAATTAAGCACAGATATAAGTAGGTGCGGATGACTTTTTTTTTTCTTCTTTTTTTTAATTCTTTTGGTGAGAAATAAAACATATAGAAGATGTAATAAGTAAATAAATATTAAACGAAAGATCACAATTCATTCCCATTTCGGTAAAACTAGGTAAGCCAAACATAATAAATTATCGATACAAAACAGTAGTGGCACGTCACTAATAGGCGCTCAACTCATGCGGCCGTGTTCCTGGAAATTTACGGAGGGGCGAAATTCTTTATTGCGCATGCCTATAATTCCATTGCTGCTTTTAGCAGTTGTAATCGTAGATATAAACAAGCTTAAGCATCAATGGTTATTGAAATGAGAAAACAATTCGATTTTCTGCGACAATCGTAGTACTGCCGTGCGATTCTGTAACCATCTCAACGTGAAAGCTTGGGTGAAGTGAGCGTGGAGTGAGCTGTCATTCGCTAGGGATTAACACTATTAAGTGCTCACTTCACTTATGATTTCACGGTGAGATTTTTACAGAATCGACCGGCTGGTGATGAATAATTTTATTTAGTATATTTCATTATAAAAACATAATTTAAAAATAAAATGGTATTTATTTATGAAATGCTAATCCCTTTATTTGAAAAGTTACATATTGTGGAAGAATTTCCGCGGTTGGATATGCTGCAAAACACCATTTTTACGCCTTTGCGTCCGAAACAAACGCTCCACGCGCACTTGTGGCGTACGAGTCACATGTGCGGCGACAAGGTCACGGACCTTTACGACTTCTACTGCCTTATTATTTAGATTTCTGTGGCTGCCGCCAAACAAAAGCATGCTTTTACCTAACAAGGGGAGGGCACGACCTTCGGGAAACGGATTCGCTTCATTTTTTGTATAGTGTTAGTGTACCATGTGGGTATACCATCAGCAAAATAGTAACACGCAAAGCTCAGAAACAACTGAGAAAATCGCGCTTAAAGTTTACTTAGCACTTTATGAATAAGTTGTATTAAACTCCGGTCGAGAATTCCGTGGCGTAAATGGCAATGCTCCCGACTCGTGCTCTCGCTCGCTCGAGTTCGAGTCTACCTTATTGATTTTTTTTTAAATTTATTTATTTACTTTAATTCTTACTTTTTATTTATTATAAAAATGAATAAATTACTAAATTATTATTGTTCTGTATTTATTTATTTATTCCAAATATTTTTTTTCTCTAACTAAAAAAAATAATAATTTAGTGATTTATTCATTTTTATAATAAATAAAAAGTAAGAATTAAGGTAAATAAATAAATTAAAAAAAACAAATCAACAAGGTAGACTCGAACTCGAGCGAGCGAGAGCACGAGTCGATAGCGTTGCCACTTACGCCACGGAACGCTCGACCGGAGTTTAATGTAACTTATTCATAAAGTGCTAGGTAAACTTTAAGCGCGATTTTCTCAGTTATTTCTGAGCGTTGCGTGTTACTATTTTGCTGATGGTATACCCACATGGTATACTATCACTATACAAAAAATGAAGCGAATCCGTTTCCCGAAGGTCGTGCCCTCCCCTTGTAAGATTAGTATAATTTGACTACGCTGTATAAGACTCGGCAGCGGCACCCACTGGCGGTACGGTACGACAAGGGATTTTTGTAATACTTACAGATGATTTTGAATCTAATTTAACACTGTTAACGCTCACATTTCATTGGTACGCCACAGCCTGCATTGGCATCCTTCGGCACGTTCTGGCATGCCATGTCATCGCGAATTGTGAACGATAACTATGATCTCATCATGCGCTTACTAAAATCCAGTGGTCTCGAACGTCCTAGAGTGAGATCGGTAGATCGGTAGCTATTTGACAAAAAAATACAATATTCAATCAAATTCGTTTATTTATTAAAAAAAAACTTACAGACTAATTTATAACAATCATACTTAGGTATGATTGTTATAAATTATGTGAGCCCATATCGGTAGAAATACCGAAAAATCGGTAGGTTCGAGACCACTGCTAAAATCCCTTGTCGTGCTATGTCGCCAGTAGGTGACAGCCCTACCTTAAATTATCACTAAGAACAGTAAAGGAAAAAATCTCGAATACAACAATGGTGCGAAAAGAAGTATACAATTTTGATTAACAGTATTAATTATTATATTATCTTTATCACGTATTTATAATTAGAAGAATTATCCACACTAATATTATAAATGCGAAAGTAACTTTGTCTGTCTATTACGCCTTCGAGGCCTAACCGCTGGGCAATTGTGATGAAAAATATGGAGATAGTTTGAAGCCTGGGGAAGGACACTAATTGCCTAAATTATTTGTAATCAAAAACATTGTTCACTCTTGCTCAGAAAGTCGTAATTAAGACATTTTAACAATCCATGAAATCTCTTGTTGAAATCTCCATTACTGCATTTTGAATCTCGGTCTATAGCGGAACAAGTGGGAAATAAAAAGTTCCAATCGTCACCACTGGGGAGGAACGAAACTTTTTTTCCCGCTCGTACCCAGTGGGGACGACCGGGAATAAACGATAAATAAAAAGTTACTTACATATCTTAAACTCTAATAGCTATAGATAGTGTAAAATTTAAATATACATACTTTTATATCTTTATTTTGCATATTATCTACTAATTTTTAAACTAATATAATAAAAAGACTATTGTTTGTAACAGATAAACTAAGATATACAACGTGTAACGTTAAATGCGCAAAACCTCAGACCCCTCAACTGATTTTTAATTGAATTGACATATTTCAGAGAGAAAACAAGTCATTAAAAAAAATTGTATAGGTTTTATTTGCTGTTTTAGTTTTACTGGCCATTCTGATCGTTTCTTGCGTCTGCGACGACGCTTTATCGCGGGAGGAGTCGTCACCGGGCCGCTTTGCCGTGCTGACATTGGGTTGCTTGACCTATTAATAAATAGACACGACAACGTTTTTAATGAAGATTTTTTGGAAAATGTGACCTATATTAAAAAGTGGTTTAATTAATTCTGCTCGTTATTCTGATCAAACTATTTTCAGGTTTTGCGCATTTAACGTTACACGTTGTATATATTTTTAACCCGTTTCCACCTACCACCGGTCCCTGAGACTGCAACGGCAACTAGCAAATAAAGGATAAGGTAAGTTTACTTTCATTACACACGCGCATTTTGTGACTACTGTTTTTTCCTAAATAAAGCATGTGTAGAAAAGGTATATAGGATGACTGGTAATTAGTGAACGATACTTAAACACATGATTCTACTCATGACAACAAACAAGTTTTATAATGGGACAAAAAGTGATATGACGAAAAAAAAAATCAGCTGTTCCCTACATTTTGACGACTCGTACGAACATAAATGTAGGGAACAGCTGATTTTTTTTCGCTATTTCGGATTTGGTCCGATAGTAAAAGTTGTGTGTAATGATGAGTACAATTATGTGTTTAAGTTTAAGTATCGGCCATTAATTACCAGTCACCCTATAATTATAGACGTGCAGTCCTTTGCAGATACGGTTTTTTGCAGGATCCCGTTTAGTAGTGTACGTGTTTAAATATACATATTCACACAAACATCTTGTTTTCCGGATACTATAAACAGGATGCTTGTGTAATTATATATATTTAAACACGTACACTATTAAACGGGATCCTGTAAAAAAACCGTACCTGCAAAAAACGGGATCTTGCCGTAAAGGGCCCTTACACATCGAAATATTTGAATGCAAAAAAAAAATACGTTGCGGTCTCCAGGACCGCGGTGGTAGGTGGATAAGGGTTAATATTTTCACCACTAGTATGCTACATTTGTAAGCGTACTCTCTTTTACTCGTATTATACTATTTTCAAAAATAGACGTGATAGTAATATAAAATCACAGTAATAAAAAATAAAAACACAATAATAAATCAGTTTCAGTAAAATTTAACTGGCAGTTCGTATAGTGTATTCAGTTCCGTTTTTAAATCTTTTGAGAACAATGCTTTGTTTTGGGAAAAGGATAGGCAGATGATGTTTTAAAATATTTTTTTGCGGCACAACAACCAGGGTCTGACTTAGGTTCATCCTTAGATATTCTTACTTTTAACCCTTAAATGCATGATTTATTTTATCGTATTGCAAAAAATGCTATTGTATAGGTATTTATCTATAGAATTTAGATAGTAAATATATAATAATTATAGAATAATATTAATATTCATAGAGTGTATATATTGTTTTGACAAAAAGAGGTGCGTTTAGAAACTCACAGCTATCACATTCTTAAAAAAATTAAATGACGTACTTTGTTGCCATATGGCAACATTATGCATTTAAGAGTTAACTCTCTTTTCTTTTTCTCACATTCCTCTTCTTCAGCACCCACAATTTCTTCAGTGCTAGTGTCTGAATTATAATTTTTATCTCGACTATTACAAGGTCTCACGAATTTACGCTTCTTTGAAATATGTAAAATCGATTGACTCCATTCGAAAAAAAAATAAATCTTTATTCTTATCTTCCTGATATTCTTATTCTGGTAATAATGCCTGACTACGTTCAGAAAAAAATTCGTCTCCTTGCTTATTATTTACAAATAATACGTTTATTCATCATCTTCCTGCCCTTGTCCCATTTTATTTGGGGTCGGCGCAACACGTCTTTTTCCATTCTTCCCTGTTAGACGTCATGGCATCATTTACTCCTTTGTCTTTTATGTCATTCTTCACACCATCCATCCATCTTTTCTTTGGCCTTCCTCTCCCTCTCCATCCATCATCAAATAATATATTTATTAATACAAACAAATTACCTAATACAAGTAAATTTACAAAAATGTTGACGACCCCCAAACATTTTTACTAAAATGAATAAATCCTACCTTGTGATGCCATATTTGCGTAGAATACCAATGAATGCGAATCGAAGCACACAGAAAACTTTTTCTCACGGCGAAATACGCATAAAACATCACAGGGGTCCAGGGTGCGTCATCCTTGATGTATAGGCCCGTGACGCGCCTGGCACGTCATCATCCAATGTTCGGAGCCTGGCTAAAGTATGCATGAAAATGATTAATCTGTTAAAGTTTACTAGCTGGCATAGAACAATAAGGGTCAACTCACACAGAAAGAGCGGCGAAGGTCAGCGAAGCGCAGCGACCCGCTCGGTAGAGAAGGCGCGCGGATTCCCGCGACTGCTCGAGAAGTCGCTGGAATGCTCGAGCGAATGTTTCTCATGCGATAATAAGTATTATAGTAATGAAAATAAAAGTTAAAAATCATATGACACTGAAACTGCGCTCCGCTTCGCTGCGCTTCGACGCTCTTTTGGTGTGAGTTGAGCCTTACTTCATGAATGAGTGTTTGATATGGGTAATCCCAAGTTTAGTTACTTTGAAAACATTTTTTTTCCAATTTACGAATTATTTTAACCTATCATAATTGATATAATTAATGGGCACTAGCCCTACCCGTGTGTTAAATTAATGTCACTATTGTAGCGCCACGTTGTATACTTAACAATAGATTCATAATATATATGTAAATATATTTAATATTTTGTCGGACCACCTTGCGCGTCTAAAACAGTGTCCAGTCTGTCCTTCATGCCGGCCACCATGTTCCAGCAGGTATCCGTCCCCCTGAGACCCTAAAACAAAGAAAATTAATTTTGTCAAGTAGTTTATCAGCCATCTTGTTACCATAACACAAGCATTAGGTTGCTTAGCTTGGGACAAATGGTGCTGTGTGAAATGTCCAGGGATTTATTTATTTATTTATTTTATTTCAATACTAATAAGAAGATTCTTTCTATTTCTTAAAGCCGTGGACCGATTTACATAATTCAAACGGGAATCTCAGTTTTGAACATAATCCTGTCATTTGACTAAAATCTCGCAAATATTCCTATAAACAAAAAAAAAACTCGTTTTCAAGTTACGTAATTATTTACAACTAGCATCCGCCCGCAACTTCGATTGCGTAGAATTCGGAATTCCCGGCGTTTAACACATTGAACGCCATGTGGTGGTCACCGGTGAGCGACAGCAATTATTTTAGTTAATTCTTTGAATAGTAATAAGAAATAATTATTTGGAGTGGGGTTTTTGACTATTTTGAACCGTATGAGCCAATAAAATATAACGTGTAAAATTTGCCGAAATCGCGAATCAGCGTCAGCCCATATGGAAAGTTCAGTGGTGGTCAGTGGTGGTCACCGGTGACCACCACAGCGTTCAATGTGTTAAAAATATGTTGCTAATAATGCAGGGCCGTAGCCTGCATTGTGGGGCAATGCCCTACCTTCAAACACTAATGCCCTACCTTAAGAAAACACCATGAACTAAGTTATGACGGAAAAAAAATACTAGCTTATAATGACATCTAAATTATTCCAAATTAACCACGGCATTTTACAATCATAATATACATAAATTCTTTATTCTGCTCATAGATGGCATTTGAAATATGTGTGCAAGATTTGTTCGTATTACAGTCTATGGAACGGGAATCACTTAGCCTCTAAAATCCTAAGGACTATGTTGGTCCTTACCTTAAATTTTAAAGTCAGCCTGTATATCATCGCCGACAATTAAGTATTAAGTGACAAAAGTTAAGAAAGCCAAAAATCGATTGACTAAACAATATACAATATTTATTTGTTCTAGACTTAAACCTATTACAAGTTTTGAACCTTATTAAATTAAGCTATTGTAGTTCTATGGCAAGATACAAGACAAAATGCAACTGGGTTTAAACTAGGAGGACTCCTGTGCTATAAGCACCAGTTACTTCTGCCACCACCGTGATCTAACTGCTATTACAAGTTTGGTGCGGTGCAAACTAGAACAGATCAAGTATCATTTTTACTTCCGCCCTACCTGTAACACCAGTTGCCCTACCTTAAATTCAAGTCTAGCTACGGCCCTGTAATAACATAGCTACTGTAATTGGTTTATTTATATATGTATAGAAAGACAGATTAGGTATTTTATTGGCTTAATACATTCCTGTCTGTGAAACCATGGAAATACACATACAAAATTTCAACCCAATCGGTCAAGCCCTTTAGTAGTTGACATACCACAGCAGCGTCACCTTCCGGATCCAATTGTATTTTTAAAATAATCCAGGAAACCATCGAAATACATACCCATATAAAATTTGAACCCAATCGGTTCAGTCGTTTAGAATTTATGTGAAAAAGGTAAGTGTGGAAGGATAATTCACACTACCCGTTGTCCTATTACCCGTTTTCCCATAAGAATGAAGCATTTTCCCGCAATAAAAAGTAGCCTATGTTCAGTATTAGGGATAATTTCGGCTTCTAATAGTAAAACAAATTTTTAAATCGTTCCAGTAGTTTCGGAGCCTATTCAATACAAACAAACAATCAAATCTGTCCTCTTTATAATATTAGTGTAGATTATTCTTGAACATTAAAATTCTCAAATATTCTACGTTAATATATCAGATTAATACGAATACGAAAACTAATAATAAATTAAACTGATTAGAACAATACAAAACACTTTAATTAGATATTCAAATCTTAATAAAACAGTAATAGTCCGTATTGACTCCCACATCATTTACTTTAAAATCCAATCATTACCTACTGGATTAATTAACTTTTGTTTAGAATGTTTCATGACAAAATGGAATCAAAAACAATAATTCATCGAATTCTGTTTACTTAAGTATAACCCTGAATTTGAACTTTCACTTACGATACTTACTATGCCTTCTGTTAGCTTAATTCGAAAATTCTATAGAAAAACACCATTGACACATTTTTTCAACACTTACTAGCCTTTGTTTTTTTTAATTTAAAAATTGTATTTACAAAAATACTACTCACCGGTTATATCTGTCATCTCGATATCAATCGAAGCGCTGCCTTTGAATTTGCGTCAACTAAGGCGCCGTAATATTATAAGATCCGCACGTATTATAAATTAAAACACAACAACAGTAACTAATGAGACACAATTACTTTTTCTATTGTTACCGAACTTTAAATTTCTCGAAAACACAGTACTACGACTCCAAAGTCCAACTGGTCCAACTGACTGACGCGTGGCTGTCTGTGTCGCAACCATTGAGATGGGATATAACAGGAGATGCCCTGTTATTCTAAACACGGTTGTAGGTAGGTGCCAGAGCAGCCATCTTTGTCGCCAAGTTTCGTGGTAGTTCAGCTGTCAAATGGTTGTTTATTTTTTGTATTATTGAGATTTGCGAGAAAATTACGAGGACTTTACCTTTAAAACTGCATGTAAATGTTGAAAAACAGCAATTCAACATGCCTGTGTGTTGTATTGTGAAGTCTGGTGCAAGGAAGAATGAAAATCAACCTCAACTTTCTTTGCACAGGTTAGTAGCCGGTTTTCATGCAATAACACATACAATAATAGACATTCGATGATATAATTGTAACGCGATCATGAATTTATGGCTAAAGTATTGATATTTGGGTGAATTTCCGTATAACAGACCTTTTTATTATTTTGTTAATTAATTCGTTTGTTTACAATAATATGTCATAATAGAATAGTGTTGTACCGTTGCCTAATAGTTTCCGGAAGTAGTTCCTCCGTTGGAACGATAGCGGTATATTCTGCTATGTTAACATAAATAGTCCTGCGTCTTATTAGCTCCGATTGACCTTGCTAGGTCCGGCCCGTGGTTCACAGCACCAAAATCAAAATATTTTCTTTCACATAAACCTACATGGGCACTTATGAAACGTCAGAAGCTAGATGCACGGTTCCAAATGGTGGTTTCCTGTGCAGAAGAACCAGCGAGAAACTCCACGGTTACTCTTTTAAAAACAATTGGCTTTTACAATGTCTTCTATTATTTTAAGTACCTGGTACTTGTTGACAGGCCTACACTGTCCTCCCCTACCTATTAACATTGTAAAAGCCAATTATTTTGAGTAACCGTGGAGTTTCTTGCCGACTTGTCTCCATAGCAACCACCAATTGGAACCGTGCACATAGCTTCTGACGTTTCCTATTGATTTTAGTTTCATATGCTAATATAATATAGCTGTAACCAAAATTATTTATTGATAAAAAGACTTGCACTTTTTATAGGTTTCGTAAAAAGGAAGGACTAAAGAAAAAGTGGTTAGAGGCTATTGGTGAAGAAAATATTAATCCCCGACATAAAGAATGGTATAATAATTTGATATGATAATTTGACAGTTTCGGGTAGCTTGATGTGCTGGCGTCTGTACCTATCGATAAATAGTTCATATGAGTCTTTTACGCATAACAAAAGATTAGAAATAAAGTATTTTCGCATACTGTATTTTTATGCAAAATTATAAAGTATGTTTATCGAAAATAAACTAGGATACGTTACTATAAAGTAGGCAACCTTAGTTAGAACGGACTATAAGTTAGTATACTATATTATGATCCAAACGTGATAACTAGTACGACTCGTATTTAGTATCGATACTCGTTATAGTAACACCAATGTTCCTTGATTGATACAACCCTAGCAATGGCAGCCATTTTTTGAGACAATATGAGTTGTAGGTAGGCACCCTTTTTTCGTAGGTATTTCCAGTCCATATATATATGTCTATGGTCGCAACTGACGTATTCGTTTAAGTTCGTGAAGGATCGGATAAACTCGGAAGCGGTGGCGGATGCGCGGCGGCGCTCATTGGCTCTCAATTCTGTCTGTGCAACCATTGGTCAATTTTAGAAACGTTGAAAACTCCACCAATCATGCACAGGATACTTTCTTTCTAACACTATATGGCGCGTTGTAGTTATAGATATGTATAGAGTTTACCGTGATGTGCTGGCGTCTGTACAAAAAGTTTTTAAATAATGCTACATTCCTTTCCATTTCCATTGTTGGTGCAAAGGTATCATTAAAAAGAGACTGGGTAAAGTACTTTACCTTATTCAGGACTTGATTTCGACGTGTGATGTGAAAAAGCACAAAAATCAAATAATATTATTTAAAGATGGCAAGGGTAATGTTTCACAACAGGCGGAGGCGCAACATCATTATGACTTCGATGATTTTAACAACAGTCGTAGCGAGCCATTGCCTGGCGACCCTCAGGTACAGAATCCCGCGGGGGAGGGAACTGACGAGGCGGATCTGCAATCACCACCGTCTGCAGACACAAATCCAATTTCAAGGAATCCAGAAAGACTGTTGAGAAACATTCCCAGGGTAGATTATAAACCTTTTCTGTAACTTTTGTATGTTTCTATTGTTAATTAATATTGTATTTGCACAACTTTATATCATTTTGTTCAAATAAGGGGGAAGTGTTGTATATGTATGTGTGAGCAGCGCGTATGTAAGCGTGCGCTGCGTCCCCACCCAAACCCAGTGTTGCCATATATACAGATTTCTCCGTATTTATACAGATTTTCGATGTGTGATACAGATTAGCACTGGATACAGTTTTCATACAGAATTTTCTAACTCTATTGATGAAATTACCTCAACTTAAAATAGAATCAAAATAAATGACTTAGATATCGCGTTACACACACCATTGTATGATCCTATTCTTTATGGTTAATTTATTTTTTTCACAAACGACGTTAATTTTTAGTATGGCAGCATTATAAGTTTCAATCGCTCTGCTCGGGAAATCCCCCAAAGTTCTGCGTGCTTTCCAAGGTACTCTCGCACTCTCGCATTCGTCTTTTAGTGCGTGCGTAAAATACGTCAATAATTATTAATAACATAGGTACAAACTTTTAATTAATTTTAATATTCATATTGATTGTGTTTTTGTGAACCATTATGGCATCTAAAAAACCCAGAGTGATGCAAAAGTTTAATCGGAACTGGATGGAAGATTATTCATATAAGGCGTGGTTGAGACCTAGTAATAAAGGTGATTATTTTGCTTTCTGTACATTTTTTAATACAGATCTTTCAGTTGGAAGTGCTGGAAAGAATGATCTCTTTAGACACGCGAAAACAAACAAACACCAAAATTCAAGTCCTGGTGGATCTAGCTCGCAAACATTATTGACAGATTTATTTTCAAACAAAAATATCGAACCAGTCAAAAGAGGAGAGATTTTGCTCGCAGCGTTTATAGCTGAACATAATATTCCCATGAACGTGATGGAACACTTGCCACAATTGATAAAAAACGTGTGTCCGGATTCACAAATCGCAAAAAGTATTAGTTGCGACAGAACAAAAACTACAGCTATTGTAAAAAATGTGACAGGCTTAACTGCAAAACAGATGATAATAGAAAAGTTACAAAAACTTAAATTTTCTTTAATTGTCGATGAAAGTACAGATAGAGGATGTGTTAAGCATTTATGCATATTAGCACGTTTTTTTGAAAACAAAGTTGCGGATGCATTTGTTTGTCTTATACCCCTTGAAGAGGCTACTGCTGAAAAGCTATACCAACATATTAAAAAAGTTTTGAGTGACAATAATATCCCAATGGACAATCTTATCGGATTTGCAGCTGATGGGGCCAATGCCATTGTAGCCACAGCAATCATCATAGCACATTACCACGTTTTTGACAACCAGTTAAAGAAACAGGACTGCAGATGCCACACGCCGACATCGTGTTCTCCAGGAACACCAGGGCTGTCCAACTTCGGTTCGCGGCGTCTTCCTGTCTTCTATTCGCCGCGTCCGATAAGTTCGCTAACACCGATCTTCACACGATGGTGGCCGCCTCGGAATGAAGCGCGTTTTTTTTTTTTTTTTGGGAATGGCATCTCGCAGTTCAACCTATGAGGTTGTCGACTGCTTAACCGGGCTTGCCTGTGGATGCCTCAATAAATTAAGGCCTCCAGCCAGGGCTTAAAAACTTAAAAACTAAGCGACTACACGCTAAGGGCACCCCCTGTGGGGTACGGACCTCGGCTTAGGGCGTCGCTGGGAGAGGGCAGCAAGGGACAGGCTGGATCGGAATTAGGAATGAAGCGCGGATTACTAGGCTACCTATATTTATGCCTTCGGCGCGCACGCGCCGCGCCGCGCTCACGAACACACAGGCGACACCGTGCGGAAATAATTGACAACAGTCCGCTGTCGTGTGATTGGATAAAAATGCGTCAATTCTATTTGTTAATTTTTTTGTGAACGCTGAACTAATTTAATGTACAAGTTTTTATTGGTTAGGTCATATATTGTAAATAGTATATAAGTCGCTTTAATTTATAAAAATATATCTTTTCATTCATATACATCGAGTATTTTCTTCAACCTTCTGATATCCACCACTCATAGTCTCCAAAGTGGTGACCCCGAACTAAACACACCTGAAGAAATATAGTCAAACGCAGAAGAAGAATCAACATCTCTCGCCCATTTCAAGATGTCGAATCCCTGCTCAACGGAAGAACAGTTTTTGGGTTACCTGATTGCAGACCCCCATCTCTGAAAAGAAAATGGAAACTTTACCGAGGTCTAATACTTCTACCAGCCAACACAGAGGCAGAGGACGACAAAGTCAAGGACATCGTGCCTACCAACGCGGACGCGTCGACCAGATGCGGCGAACGAAAGGTCACGAAACGGTCCAGAACCTTCACGAAGATATTCGGAAGCAGCTATTTGTCGGTTCCTATGAGGAAGACGCGCTAGCACGCCTGAGCGAGCAACAGACCCTGAAGGCAATTACATTGTCCGTTACCACTAGAGGGATTGGATTAAGTCTATGTCACCTAACATTTATATCCATCTCATATCATGACACTATCCGGATCCCTAACATCTATGCCATGTACAGGGTGTTCCTCGGCTTATTCGAGGCGAAGCTTGAAGCAATTAAGTGCGATTTACCAGTGGTGCCAAGACTCACTGAGCACATTAAATCTCCTGGCGTTAATAGTGATATGCTGAGAGCAGCATCATAAATCACAGTAGTTCCTGAGCCAATAAGGCGAATCATCAACGCAGTGGGCTATTTGAAGTAAGAAGAGAAAATATACGTTCCGGCCGTTGCCGCAGATCCTGTCAACAGACACGGCACAACAATACCTAGGCCTGAGAACATACTCCTCACCACGTTGCGAAGGACAGTTGAGTTCTTATCAGATGCACAGAGTGCATTGAACGTGAGGCGTAGGTTCCACGAGAACTGCCCACTACCAGGAGCCATCTGGGACAATGATTTACTCATGAATCCCGATGATATCATGCCGCGCAACTACAATTTGTATGAAGACTTCCGACGAGAATCTATGCTCATCGCGCCCTTCCTCGCTTCTCTCCAGAAGTATGTACCGAAGTTGGTGGGAGGTACACTAGATTTTAAGTCAGCTGGAAGAAACTCCTTACTAATAAGTAACGAAATGCAAAATCTTAAAGCGGTTGACCGCTTAGTTGGCGAAGATTTGCAGGAGTATTACCGACGCTGTGTTCCAGAGGGGAATGTCCGAAACTACAATGCATTAGCCCGGTTAACACCTTCAGAACGGGTTGAAGGACAGGTGAATCTGCTTGGAGAATACCCATCCCCTGTCAACCTCCGTTACCCTATTTTCCAAATGCGGGACGAGGTCGCAGCAGCGTACGATGTCACCAGTGAGTATGCTGGCATATGTCAGATCATGTATGCCATGTAGTGTATCTGAGAGTAAACTCTAAATCCGTCCGGTGTATAATAGACGTCATAGCAGAGTATACCAATACCTGTTGTGAAATATTGAGTGTTGCAATGTTAAAAATTATTTGTTATGGTTTGGTGTATGACAACACCAACTTCCTCTCCCCTTTTTCTACAAGAACGCCACTGTGTTAGCATGTTCTTTTTGTGTGACCTATTTTATAGTATTAAACAAGTCAAACAATACTTGGGACTCTTTCAATAACCTCCATTTGCAACAGGTTATGGGCCCAGTACACGAAGTCCCTAAAGTATTTTTTTTTGAGAAGAACTTTGGGTATTGCAAAAAGTTTCGAGGTTATGAAAAAACCGTCGTGAACGCGTGGTCGTGGTGACTAGAAATATAGTTACCTAATTGGTGAAGATGGACAGCACACAACACAGTTTGAGATTGAAAGGCGGTGAAAATTGGGCGGTCTGGCGTTTTCAGACGGAAGTTCTTTTGAGAGGCAAGGGATTATATGAAATTATTACGGGTGAGCGAGTTAAGCCAGAAGACGTGAAAGCCCTTACAGAATGGAGGAGCCATGATGCAAAAGCCCAGGAGATTATTGTTATGAGGATGGAGCCAGGACC